>JAQIUQ010001620.1:225000-405000 GCA_030378365.1 Hybognathus amarus | reverse complement strand
ACACCAGCTTATTGGTGGAGAGGAGACATGGTAATGAAGTCAATGGCAATTTTGGCCAGGATGCTAGGGTTATAGCCCTACTCTTTTCAAAGGACATCATGGCATTTAATGACCACAGAGTCAGGAACTCTTTTTAATGTCTCATCTGGAGGATGATAGATGTAGTCCCAAAATATGAGGACTTTGAGGATTTTTTCATCAAGTATTTCTTCATGAAACTCCAACAAGCAGCGGCACTCAGTGACTGTTATTTTAATAATCATGTATTATAAAACGTTTAGTTCCAGTCCTTGATTCTGATAAAACACAGCTATGAGCGCTTCACCCAACGGTTCTATGTTATGTATCACTACCAACACCCTAAGCATCCACTCTTAGCATCGTAACCATGTTTGTTCTCATTGATATTGTGCATTGAAGCTTATAGAGTACTAGAGTATGTGAGTGTACCTGCTGCATTTACAGTCGATATTGCATTTTCCTTTAGGTCAGTCTTATATTTGTAATAAAAAAATCGTTGAATGTCCGCTGCAATATCTTTACCTGTTAAGGGGTTTTTCCGTACCCTCTAGTCATTTTTCAGTTGCTTCTCTGTGTTTACAACTCTTTCTTACAACCTACTCCTATCTTACAACCAATTTGTACAAATTCGACCGAATGATTAAAAAGTGGCTAATTCGTGACGACCTAGCTCGTATACGAATTCGGTTACGATTTATCTAAACCCACGTGATGGTTAGGTTTAGGGCGGGGCAAGGGGTAGGTCATTCGATATGAATTCATACGAATTGGCGAATTCGATAAAATATGTACGATTTAACAAAATTATACTAACTCGTACGAGTGAGGTCATATGAATTGTTACGAATTAGCCACCTCGTAAAATTCGTATGGATTCTTGTGAGATCGGGCTGTCTCTACTGACTGACTCACTTAGAAAGACTGTCTTTGCCCCCATCTAACGACGAAATAATGTAACTACTGTTGCTGTTCATGGTCACGGACTATTTTCCCAGCGGAAGGAATGATTTTTAGTGATTTTACTTTCTTAAAAATTTGCGTCGATCCATATTTTTTGGTTTAATATTTTTTTTCTTTGTGTTGTAACTGTTTTACAAAAGCACAGCCTCTTCCACTTTTTTATTTTTATATTTTGACTTCTCAGTTTAATTTTAGTTTAAATTGTGCTCATCTAAACTCTAACTATATACAATTTCAGCTGTGAAGTATCCTGCAGCTTACAGGTCAGAGATAATTGTTTTAATGGTTAAGACTTTCTTCTATTCTAGTGTAGACAGCTATCTGCAGCTCAGTCTGAAACCTGCTGTGTTTGTGTTGATTAAACATAGAAGTGCATTTTAGTCACTGCAGCAATATGCTAACATCTAAGTCTATGGAAATCAAATTGAGGACTTGCAGCCTGAATATAAAAGTTACTGCATTGGGACAGAATGGCTTTTGGATATTTGAATGGAGGATTAGATTTAGGGTGCAGAGAAAATTGCTCATTGGTTGAAAATATGTGATTTCTGTCTGGACCAGTGTTTTTTTGTTTGTTTGATCCACAGAATCACGTAATTACTTTAGAATTTACACTTAACAACTGGACACGATGGACAAAGTTTCCTGTCTCTGTCTCTACATTTCGTCCCTGCGCTTTATTGAGGGCACTCTTTCTTGATATCTCAGTGTAAATGGAGGTTTTCTCACACCTGCTGGATAGTATTAGACCGTGTGTGGCAGTGATGCATATGATTTATGAAAAAGGAATCGCAGCTGGAGGTGCGAATGTGTGTGAAGTGTGGAGACGTCCGCTAATGAGTCTCTTCTCTCCCCGATCTCCTGCATTCGGCATGAAGCTCAGGCGCACAGCTCACCCAGATTCCACACTCGTGTTTATCAGAGTGAATATGCATGCGGGTAGATCGTAATGGCATGACAGAAATTGTACATCTCTTTGAAATTTCTCTGAAAATTTGTCATCTACTAGGGCATGTTCTGCTTTCATATTCTGTTATGTTTTGAAGTCAGGTCTGCAGTATGAGATTTTGCCTGTTTTGAGGACAGTATATGCGGGTCACCAACATTTTGACATGAAATGCCATTTTTAAAACAATATTTCATTTTTTTCATAATTTGAATACAGTAATGTTGTGAAATATTACAATTTACAATGTATTCATGTATTTTTTAATACTACAGTTTTCATTGTCACATGATCGTTCAAAAATCATTCTACTAGATTAAAATACTTAAAAAAAACATTCTTATTATTAGCAATGTTAAAAGTCAGTTGTCTGCTAAATATTTTAGTGGGAACCGCATTTCCCTTCTCCAGAATTCTTAATGAATAGAAAATTCAAAAGGGCAACATTATGTTGAGATCTATATATTTTTTGTAACATTATATATGCTCTCCTGTCACTTTTGATCAAATTATGTTAGAAATAAATCTTTTTTTAGCTTTATATTCTATTTGATATATCATGGTATCTACGTAAAATATTTAAATATTACAATTACTTATAAATATTATTATTGAAAAAGATTTTTAAATACTTAAAACATTTCAATTAAATTAGCAGTACTTTTCTGGTGTCTTTTCACATTGTGTTAAAGTTACTGGGTTTAACAGCTTTACATGGACATAACAAAAGTTCTGTATTAACTAAATTCTGTACCTCTTTGGTAACACTTTACTTGAAGGGGTGTGCATAAGACTGACATGACACCTTCATAACCATGACATGAAATATGTCTTGAATATGAAGTAGGGTTTATGCATGTTTATGACACTGTCATTCGCTCAATAATGGCATTTTGAATGCAAATATGACATTGTTTTAGATGCCTTCGACATCTTGACATAAACCATAACATCATAACCTGTCAGTGTCTTTGTCATGACAACTTGACATAAAATTAAGTTAAACTGTCATGTGGTTGGCTTTGACATTGGCTGTCATGAGGCCATTATATCTGTGTCATGAATATTATTTGTGACCATTTTTCGTGACCTTCGTACTAATTGAATTTGTCATTAAAAAATATAATGGCTTCATGATAGTCAATGTCAAAACCAACCACATGATAGTTTAATGTATTGTTAACCAATAAAGGTGGTTTCTTAAAGGGTTAGTTCACCCAAAAATGAAAATTATGTCATTAATGACTCACCCCCATGTCGTTCCAAGCCCGTAAGACCTCCGTTCATCTTCGGAACACAGTTTAAGATATTTTAGATTTAGTCGGAGAGCTTTCTGTTCCTCCATTGAAAATGTATGTACCTTATACTGTCCTTGTCCATAAAGGCAATACAGACATCATCAAAGTAGTCCATGTGACATGAGTGGATTAGTTCGAATTTTTTGAAGCATCAAAAATACTTTTTGCTCCAACGACTTTATTCAGCATTGTATTCTCCTCCGGTTCTGTTGTCATTGCACGTTTACGATTCCAATGACGCCGCTGACGTGTTTTCTTGTGCGCCCGATTAGGACGATTAGGAAATCCTTAACATGCACATTTACGAACCATTTAAAAAAAAATTGCAATACCAAAATACAAACAATGTAGAAAAGCTTGAATACAGAGCGCGTCTCCATCAGACTGTAAACGAAGCTCGGGCGCACAAGATAACATGTCAGCAGCGTCATCTGGAATCGCGAATGAGCAATGACAACAGAACCGGAAGAGAAAATAATGCTGAATAAAGTCTTTGTTTTTGCTATGTTTGGACCAAAAAGTGTTTTCGATGCTTCAGAAAATTCGAACTAACCCACTCACGTCACATGGACTACTTTGATAATGTCTGTATTTCCTTTACGACAAGGACAGTATAGCATACACACGTTTTCAATGGAGGAACAGAAAGCTCGCCGACTAAATCTAAAATATCTTAAACTGTGTTCCGAAGATGAACGGAGGTCTTACGAGCTTGGAATGACATGAGGGTGAATCATTAATGACATAATTTTCATTTTTGGGTGAACTACCCCTTTAAGTTTGATACTGAATCTGCGATGTCATGTTTATGACAGGTTGTGTTGTCTTAGTAATGTCAAGTTGTCATGACAAAGACACTGACAGGTTATGATGTATTGGTTTATGTCAAGATGTCATAACAAAGACATCTCAAACAATGTCACATTTGAGCGAACTGACGCTTAATGACGGATGTCACAAACATGCATAAGACTTCCTCCTTAGTCATAACATATGTCATGTCATGATTATGACGGTGTCATGTTAGTCTTATTCCCTTTTCAAGTGAAGTGTTACCTTTTCTTTTACAGCCAAGATTTTATAAGTGCAGTTCTATGTCATAACAATGCTATTTTAATGCTTCCTCCTAGTGTAATGCCTTGTCCCATAAGCTTTCTAAATGAGTGTATTACTGTTAACACGATTTTTACTTGATTTGACAAACTGAGGGATGAGACCAAATGACTTTCTGTGGTAATCGACGCACCGCACAGATTCTGTCGATAGAGCTTAACTGGTATTGAACCCAGGACATTGCTTTAAAATCTTACAGAAAACACAAAACAGCTGAGTAAATGGAAGATAAAGAATGCATAAGCCCTGTTGGTTGATCCAGAGCTCAATATGCTGTGATCTTATTGGGTTTCTAAATGGAGTGATACAAAATTTGGCTTGAAACTCACTAGAGGGCAAGTTGGCAAGGTTTGAAGTTTATACAGCATTTTCCGCTTCTGTGGAAATTACTTGTGGCGTTTTAGGGATGTTTACCACATCTGTCGTACGGAAGTTTACAGGGACAACAGGATAAATGTGCAAAACCTAGTGATTTATTGCCACTCCTGATGTTAAGGCTGTTCCAAAAAGTAGGCCTCTTAATTATGTTGCCTCTCAAGGTAACTTGTTTTGACCAGATTGTAAGGTTGCATTTAATTTATTCTTCAGAGAAGGCAATCCCAGAATTCATTTCAACAAGCTCAAGTGAAAACAACAAATCCAAGATTGCTGAAAAAGCTAGAGTCAATTATAATAATAAGGTATTATTATTATTATATGCATTACTGTTCAAAAGTATGATTTGTTTGAATGTTTTTGAAAAAAAGTCTCTAATGCTCACCAAGGCTGCATTCATTTGATCAGAAATGCATGAAAAACAGTTATATTGTTAAATATTATTACAATTTAATGTAACTGTTTTCTGATTTTAATATCTTTTAAAATTAAATCTATGGACAGTAATGATGAAATGTAATTTTTAGTTACAGTGTGATTGCAAAGCTGAATTTTCAGCATAATTAGGCTACTTAAAGGTGTTTTATGTAACTTTTCTTCTAAAAGGAATCCTTTTTTTATTGCCTATGTGTGAAGGTTGTAATCACACATTACAATGATCCACTTGTCAGGTTTGCTATTACCTCTGAAGGCCAGTATTCTTATTTCTGCGAAATCCATTGGATGTGACGTTGACGCATGCTCCCGAGCCTCTCTCCTTTTTATATACGGTCTATGTGACCTTACATCAAGCTGATCAAAGTATCCTATTATTGTAACGTTACAGTGGGAGTTTACATGAGTTTCCAGCATGTTGTGTGATGCTTTCTCTGGTGTGTAGAAGTGTACCATGAGTGCTTACTCTTATGTTCGAGCCACGCACAAGACCATGCGCTCTTGTAAAAATTGGTTGCAATCTGAAATATCACTGATAGAGGCCGCTAAAATATACATATAGCACCTTTAAGTTTTCAGAGTCAGATTTTTTATATGCTTTTATTAGGTGCTAAATGTAAAATTATTACAAATTTTTACAACATGTTTTGTTTTCTGTGGAAACAATCTTAGTTTTCAGAAATAATTGATGTAACACATATCAAAAACTAGATTTTTTTAATATATTTTTTAACATCATAAATGTCTTTACTGTAATTTTTGATCTATTGAATGTGTCCTTGCATGAGGCTATCAGGTCAATACATTTTTTAAATCTTACTGACTTTTAATAAGTCCATTATATTATATTATATTATATTATATTATATTATATTATATTATATTATATTATATTATATTATATTATATTATATTATATTATGTTATATTATATTATGTTATATTATATTATATTATATTATATTATACTATATTATATTATATTATATTATATTATATTATATTATATTATATTATATTATATTATATTTTAGGTAGCTCCCATAGGTTTTGGAACAAGGCAATGCATGATCCCTGTAAAGTGTACACTTACTCTCTTACAAACAAACACACACACACACACACACACACACGCACACATATAATGTCTTCTTAGTCCACATTGGGACTCAACATCAGGGTCATGGAGAAAAATTTAAAATTAGATTAATGCCTTTGTAGTGTTCTACCCCCAACCCGCCCAACACACACACACACATTCATGCCTGTTGTTTTCCTCCTTTTTTTCTGTTTTGACCTGCAGACCTGCAACGTCTCTGAGCAAATTGAACTGATCATCAAAGAAACTGTGTACCCCACACAGCCATTTGTTTACCCAGCATGCATCACTCTTAAAAACAAATCAATGTCTTGAGCTCTCCACTAAAGTGCCTGTTTTGTTTTATCATTAAGGCAGAAGATGGACTGCAGTTTTCGACTGCTATTGCTGATATTATTTTTGTTGACTTTTTAAGATGATTGCAAATTCAATCTTTTTTTATGATTTAATGTCATCATGCTGATGTTAAGTATTGGAGTATGTTTATTTATTAGAGCATCACTGGTTTCGCTGTGTGTCCTGTGGAGTGAATCGGTTGTGTCTAGGCATTACACACTATTGGTCAGACTGTGCACATCTTACAGTAAACAGTAGGGGGCAGTGTTGCGCCACACCAGAATCCCATCTGGAATGAAAGCAAGCACAATTCATGTTGTTTTTTCGCATCTTCTCTGGTTTGGTAGTTACAGACCAGACTTCCTCTTGTACTTCATCGCACTCAAAGCTCTGTATTGATACTGTATCTCAGTAAGGCTTGGTAGTTTCAGACAGAGAGAATGTCTGAAGCTGTAGTGTGTGTGTGTGTGTGTGTGTGTAGTGATTAGTGGCCATCTTATACTGCTGTGAAAATAACCTGAGTGTGTGTCTCTGTGAATGTGTGTTTTGTGTAGCAATTCAGTGGCCATCTTATCCACTGCTGTGAAAATAACCGTCACCAGCACTCATGACTTCTACAATTTCCTTCTTTCCTTCTTTTCCTTCCTTCCTTCCTTCCTTCCTTCCTTCCTTCCTTCCTTCCTTCCTTCCCTTCCTTCCTTCCTTCCTTCCTTCCTTCCTTCCTTCCTTCCTTCCTTCCTTCCTTCCTTCCTTCCTTCCTTCCTTCCTTCCTCCATATCTTCCTTCCTTCCTTCCTTCCTTCCTTCCTCCCTCTCTTCCTTCCTTCCTGCCTCCCTCTATTCCTTCCTTCCTCTCTCTCTTTCTTCCTTCCTCTCTCTCTTTCTTCCTCCCTCCCTCCCTCCCTCCCTCCCTCCCTCCCTCCCTCTCTTCCTTCCTTTCTTTCCTTCTTTTCTTCCTTTTCTTCCACTCCCTTCCTTCCTTCCTTCCTTCCTTCCTTCCTTTCCTTCCTTCCTTCCTTCCTTCCTTCCTTCCTTCCTTCCTTCCTTTCCTTCCTTCCTTCCTTCCTTCCTTCCTTCCTTCCTTCCTTCCTTCCTTCCTTCCTTCCTTCCTTGTAACTTTTTATCTAATTCCCTATTGTTTCCTCATTCTTTCCTTTCTTTCCATTCGACTACCTTTATTTTTTATTCTTTGTCATTTCTTTTTCTTTTAATCTTCTATTCCTTTTTTCTGTTTCTTTATTCATTTCATGTATACCCCTTCCTTTCCTTCTTTTATTTGTTTCTATGCTTCCTACCTTCATTTCACCCTCTTTTCTTTCTTTCTTTCTTTCTTTCTTTCTTTCTTTCTTTCTTTCTTTCTTTCTTTCTTTCTTTCTTTCTTTCTTTCTTTCTTTCTTTCTTTCTTTCTTTCTTTCTTTCTTTCTTTCTTTCTTTCTTTCTTTCTTTCTTTCTTTCTTTCTTTCTTTCTTTCTTTCTTTCTTTCTTTCTTTCTTTCTTTCTTTCTTTCTTTCTTTCTTTCTTTCTCTCTCTCTCTCTCTCTCCCTCCCTCCCTCCCTCCCTCCCTCCCTCCCTCCCTCCCTCCCTCCCTCCCTCCCTCCCTCCCTCCCTCCCTCTCTTCCTTCCTTCCTGCCTCCCTCTATTCCTTCCTTCCTCTCTCTCTTTCTTCCTTCCTCTCTCTCTTTCTCCCTCCCTCCCTCCCTCCCTCCCTCCCTCCCTCCCTCCCTCCCTCCCTCCCTCCCTCCCTCTCTCTCTCTTCCTTCCTTCTTTCCTTCTTTTCTTCCTTTTCTTCCACTCTCTTCCCTTCCTTCCTTCCTTCCTTCCTTCCTTCCTTCCTTCCTTCCTTGTAACTTTTATTTAATTCCCTATTGTTCATCCTTGCTTCCTTGCTTCCTTGCTTCCTTCCTTCCTTTCCTTTTTTGCTTCATTCTTTTCTTTCATTCCTTCCTGTCTTTTTCCTCTTCCTTGTTTCCTTAATGCATAGTTTTTCCTGCCCTTTATAATTCGTATTTTCCTTTATGTATACATATTGCTGTCTTTCCTCCTTCTGCCTCAGCCCTTTCTTTTCTTCTTCTTTTCTTTGTTCCTTTCTTTATGTCCTTCACCCCACCCTTCAATCATCCCTTTGTTTTGTGCTTTTACCATTAATTTCCTCATTTCCTCCGTACTTCACATCCTCATCCTTTTCTCAATATTTTTCTTTACTCATTTTGCTTCCTTACCTCCTTTTATTTCCTTTTCTTCCTTCATTTTTCTTTCTTTGCTATTTTTACAATCCCCCCTCATACCTGCCCACAATCACTTTCAGTTGCTGATGGAAGTGTTCTCAGAAAAGACCCCCTCTGGCTTAAACACTCATATTGGCATAGACGCACACACACGCACACAAACACAGAGCTGTGTCTGTAGCAAAAAAATGTCATTTATTTATTTTATTTATTTTTTTACTATGGGCCTTTGCTTCTGTGGATTTGTATAATAGTGATTAGGTGTGTACGCATATGTGTGACCTTTCCTCACAGTCACACTCTCATGTAAGTAGATATTGTAGCTCAGGGCTGCCAGGAAGTAATATCTTTGTTAGAATTGTCTCATTCATGACCCCATCATATCCCCTGCTATGTCATTTCCTGTGTCAAAATGATGAGAGAATCCAAAAAAGGACCCCCTGCTATTAGATTAATCTGTAGTACAAAAGCACCTGTCAAATTAGTGCTCACACCTGACAGACCACCAATGGGGCATGTCAGAAGAGCTTCCTGTGCTCCTTAAATCATTTTATGTCAGCACAGTGACATGGAATAAATAATCTGTTCTTAAAAGCCAGAACACAACACAACTACAAGTCCAACTACACCAGTCACACACACATGCATACACACTCTGAACCAATACCAGTCCTTCACGGAAAATGGATGTCGGCTGATGAGCATAAAGAGAAAGTACTTAGAGTTTACATGTTTATTTAATTGTTGAATGAGTACAAATATTTGGTTCCCAGCTAATAAAAAGTAACTTATAGGGCTGCAAAAATGAGAAATTGTACATTGCAAGATTTACTTATTTAAAAAAAATCATGTTTATACATGCTCAGTGCCTAAAAACCGACACTCACATACAGGCACAAGAACAGGGAAGGCTAATATATGGATATGTATTCGTTACAGATGAATAGACTTCTGCGTAATTGCTATATCATTCTTTTCTCTACATTAATGGCTGTCTTTGCAGGCACACCCTCCCTTTATCTCACCCAGCCTCTGCTTTTCCTTTCCTTTTTATTTTATTTATTTATTTATTTATTTAATAAATTTTTCTTCTGTTTTTGGATCTTAAGAGAGGATTCATAATGATGACTTAACATCACCAGGGAGTGTTTTTATGGCTTATACTGAACATAGCTTCATTACACATTGAAAGTGTCTGGAGTCTGAAATGGATGGACAGTACATCCACACCCACACAACACCCACATGTTAAATCAAAATCCATTTTTTTTGATATCTGAAAGTTTCAAATGCATGCCTGTTTTAGACCCGAGTTATGTAGACTTTAGGATTAGAGTGGATTAAACAGACACAGCAGTGAGTTTACCAGTGCATGCCTTAGTTCCTCAGAACTGAAATTTTGAATCCTCTTATTCCTGCAGAGGAGCCAAACCCCTTTACAGAGGTTACCCAAAATCAATATCTGTCTCTCTTCTGTGTTTTGAACATTTAGTTATTTATCGGCCAAAGAGCAGATCCCCTTCATCTCGGCTACAGTACGGTTATCCGAATTACATTTTCACTGATGCTGTGGTTTATAGGTATTGTTTTCTTTCTTTTTTTCCCCTAGCCTACTAATACTGAGTGTTTTCATATTATTGAAACATCTCAGCTTTAGACAATATGCCAACAGACTAGGGCTGCAACAAACGATTATTTTGATAATCGATTAATAAAGCAATTATTAAAACGATTAATCGACTAATCGCTGGTTATTTTGCCGGTAATCATACATTTGGAACGATTGTTTAGCTTTTTTAAATGCCTGCAACAAATGATTATTTTGGTAATCGATTAATACTAGCGATTATTAGAATGATTAATCGACTATAATCTCGATTATTTTGCCGGGTAATCATTAAGTTTGGAACGATTGTTTAGCTTTTTTTAATTAGTTAAAACATTGAGTTATACATAGTCTTCCTATAATATGTAAAAAAAGAAAATCAGTTCTGCTTTTGAAATACTTGTTTTAATGAATTAGTCAACTAAAGAGGTCATTCTCTTTAAGTTTTCAGATTTCGATCCAGCAGCAAATCACGTGAAATGCTCTCTAAGCGTTGTTGGCCCACTGCTTTTCTTTAGAACTGAAACAGAAAAAGGGACATTTTCTTCAAAAAAAAAAACCAAACAAACAAAAAAAAAACTGCCATGATATTCTTCATAACATCTCCTTTTGTATGTCTTCATGATTATGGAACAAAATACAGGCAAGTGATAAGACTATAATAGCGGTCAAATCGTGAAATTGCACGCCCTTACATTAGGTCACATGAGATCAAACGACTACTCGACAACAACAATATTTATCGAACATTTTTTTCCCGACGTTGTCGACAATGTCAACTAATCGTTTCAGCCCTACTTCAGACCACTCACAGTTCCACACTGTAATTTTTTTTTCAAGATTTGTTATCACAACATTTTTTCTTTTGTCAAATCAACTTAAATAATTTATTTAGTTGAGATAACTTATTGTTTTGAGTTTCTGGTGATTAAATCAATCACCTTCATTGCATTAACTTAATTTTTCCAGTTCAATCAACTTAAAATTTTAAGGCAACCAAGATACTTATTTTTTTTAAGTTAAACCAACTATATATATATATATATATATATATATATATATATATATATATATATATATATATATATATATATGTATGTATATATATATATATATATATATATATATATATATATGTATGTATATATATGTGTTTGTGTATATATATATATATATATATATATATATATATATATATATATATATATATATATATATATATATATATATATATATATTTTACAGTGCACAGTTTTTTACCTTGAAATATCAGTTTAAAAATCATTCTGATGGTAAACTGGCTTCAAATAAAGCAAAGGTTTCTGTTTTTTTTTTACTATGACGCTGTGATTGTCTGTATAACCCGCTTGTAACAGCTTGTTTGATGTTGTATGCACCAGTACACTTGTTGCTTCATCATGTTGTAGGCTGTGCAACAATACACTTGGTGCTTCATTATTATGACTCCCTGTGACATATTAGTCCCGCGTCGGTTTGAACGTGTTCAGGGCGGTGGCAGTGTTGAAGGCGCCGGCACAGTTTTGGCTCTCTGCCAGCTAGATGCATGCATGTTTCAACCAGGTTCCGTACCCCACCTGGTCGCTAGATCTCTGTTGTATTCACCTAGTATGGCATGAGTAACACTTTTCTGTCAACTCTTCATATCCTCCGTGCTAGATATCGCACACTTGTTGATGGAGCAGGTTCAGACCTACTAAATGTTCCACGTTTGTGCAGGACAAAGCTGTCCTTTTGAGGACATTTCAGAGGTTACAGGGACTGATTGCAGCTGTACAAAGTAGACAATCTCAACCGTAATTTAAATGTGGCAAATTTTGATGGATGGTAAAACAAAGGCAGAACATAGCACAACCTGGTAGGTAGCATTATTTGACAGATCACCGGCACAGGAACTTCATATTGATGCAGGGCTAAAAAAAAAAAAAAAGGCAAAGTACCGTAACCAAGTTGAGAGTTCCAAAACAAAGCCAAAGAGTGGTAACTGGGTAACTTTCTCATGGGCTTTTTGAAGTTACTGTTAAAAACAACTTAACTGTAGGACTCAAGGTACTTATCCACATGATAAAGGAGGTGCTGAATGTGCCAATAATATCAATAACTAATTTTCGGCCAAAAACTAAGTTATGACCTTTTGTCTTTGCACGGCAGAGTATGTCACACAATTAGGATGGCGAAAACTAAAAATTTTCTTGACCGACCACCGAGCCTCATTAGCCGGTTAAAACCGGTTAACTGATTGGTTTAAAATATGCGCACACACACACATACACACAGCCCAGCGCCGTCACTTTTTAAAATCCCAATATAGCGCGAAACACGAGTCCAGGGGGTCGCACACCGGACGAGAAGCTCAGCACCACATCTTTAACACATTATTCTCTATTTGTGTACACACACCGAACGAGATTCGTTATCTGTCCGCGGCGCCAGCAACGGCTCAGGACCGTGTTCAAAACCCAGCTACGCCACAGAGCGCCATTTACATAGTTTTATATAAAATTTAAATTATTTTTGTCTCAAATCGTTGCTAATGTATCCTGACTGCGCCCTATGCTGCAATATACATGTAGTTTTGCATTCATTTACAGAAATCAGCTGTTTGAATGACAATTGCTGATGTTATTGGATTTTCAGCTGAGATTCTCAATTCATTCAGTTAACGGATGCTCTGAGGTAAAGTTTTCATACTGCAGACTCAGCAACGATTGTATTTAATTGTACAGTACAATCATAACATAGAACAGACATTATCTTCATTTCATGTCATTAAACAAAACAACATTGCTGGCCATATACTGATGAGAAAGTGCACGTCCGGTGTGGGATAAGTTACCTGTTGTCCTACGTGGCGCGGCGCAGCGCTTCTCATCCGGTCACTCCGGTGTGCGCGACGCCCCACAAACGCGGCGCCAAGGCGCTTGTATGTAATCGGAGGCTCCTTTTTAGTTTCGAAATGGTTTGGGTACAATGTGATCGTGTTGAAAATAAAGGCGTTAGTAGCGTTAGAAGCTCATTTGAAACATTGCCGTGGCTCAGTTAAGAAAATGACAGCTCCGAGGAGACGCCGCTTTAGTTTGAGGTAACGTTAACGTTAGTGCTAACAATAATAAAGAAAGATGATGATCATTGATCACTCTATCTGTTACCACTGAAATGTAAATGTAATGTATTTCCAAATCTAAGCCCAGCAACCTACATCTGTGTCATTCTTTTAGGTGAAATGGTCCACACTATTTTCTTTGCACGCTTCATCCTGTCGTCTGCCCTCGTTCTAACCTCGAGTGTTTTCGCAAATATTATGAGCACGCGAACCCAAACGCTGTGACCTCGCGTCAAATTATTCTTTTTTTTAACCGACTACTGACAACTTTGATCGGTTAACGTTGATACGGTCAACCATCGGATCAAACGGTCATCGGTTAACATCCCTACACACAATACATCAAACTAACAATGCTTTAGCAAAGCAGTATTATCAGTATGGGCATCATGGCAGAGGCTTACACCATTCTACACTGAATGTGACAAAATCCATTTGTTCTTCATGTCAGAAGTACATCAAGGCATCTAATGGGTGGGAAAAAAGTACAAAGGACTCTTCTGCCAGTGTTATTTATGAAATATGGCAATTGTTGGCTGTAACCTTATTGGTGTCGTCTTAACATCACAGCATTTGTAGTCACTTTGTAGGGAAGCTTTGAAAGTGTGCAGCCTTGCAGATGCATCTCTTATAACTTGTAATTGTCTATACTGTCAAATTTATGTGGGCTATTGTGTGGCCAACATTTGATTATACAAATGCACTTTCAGAAGCTTAGCACACAGTATGGAGTGGTGTAAAGAATTTGTGTGGCTCTTGTTTAAAATCAGCACAACTGGTTCTGTATGTAATTCTTTTCAGAGGTGAACATTGTAACCTTCAGTGAATGGCACACTCATTAGCATTCAATGGATACCTCTAGATTCTTAAGGCCTTCATGTGATGGGTTACCTTTCACATATTCCCATTCACGCTGTTTGCCTTGAAGTCAAGGTCATTTGTTCAATGATTACAGAAAACCAGTGTACCCACTCATACTGTATGTTTCTGGAACAGCCATTGAGCTGAGACCAGTACGAGCGTGGCGTCCAGGCCAATGCTAAACCTTCCTGAACCGAGTGAGGAGGAGAGATTGGCCAAGGGATATTGAGCTGACTGCTTGGTTCTTACCAAATGCAAATGCAGCTTCTTTTTTCTGGCAGTGTGTCCAAGGCTTCTTGTGAAAGTTTTCCATGCCTCTTCACCAACCCTGGTAAAGGAACTTTGTTTCGGGAATATGTACGCGGCCCCTCTGGGATGCCAGACAAAACCTGGAATAGAGATTACAAGCACAGCAGACCAATTTAATCTCCTTTTTGCAAAGCTTTTTTTCTTCAATGACTGCAGTAATGCAAAATATCACGCACCCTGTGGTCACAACGGAAATCTATAAACCTCCAGTTAAGGCTTTTTTATTTAAAATGTATGTTGTGGAATACTTAACAAGAAGATATAAAAGGCAAAGTCTTTGTTGAGTTCCTTGTTGAACGAAATAAGAAATGATTTACGCTTTTTTGGAGAAATGGTGGTGGCCTTCTTTATAGCAACAGGAGGACACATATTATTGCATTCTGCAGTAAATATGTCATTGACTACCCTTCTTAAGCGTTATATACGACTTGTCACGGTGTAGCATTACATGAAATGACCTCATCTCCTTTTGAATTATTTCAGTTGTATAAATCTCTGGCCTTCCATATCTCTTTTCAGAAGGAACATCAATCATATTTATTGAGGTATGCCCAGCGTGTTGATTGGTATTGATTCCGTTGACATGTTCCAACTGTCTACATGTTTGATATAAGTCCGGGCCATCGGTAGGTTCTAACCCTGAATGAAGATATTCTCGAAGTCTTGTGAGACTGAAGATTCCAGCACTCTTGTTTGTAGTGAAGGTGTGAGACCAATATTCTCCCAGACTATATCTGTCGACCTACCAATCTGTCTGCCTGTATCTAGGTGACACATTTTTACTTGTAAGTTGTTTTTGTGTGTGTGTGTCCGAATGTGGAATTATCTTTGGGCCAACACTAGTTTTATTGCTTTTCCTCCACAATGTCAGTGAGCGAGGCCACATCATCAAGTTGTCATTCCCCAAGCAACACTCATCTCTTGAGTTCACAAACAACACATCCTCCTTTTCCACATTGCTGATAAACTCACCTCAATACACAAAGGAACCCATGTTGGATGCTGTTCTTCTTTCTTCTTATGACACAGATTTTATTTTGATTTAATTGACATTTTTAACTTTATTAAATCTATCTATTCATCCTTCCTTTCCTTCCTTCCTTCCTTCCTTCCTTCCTTCCTTCCTTCCTTCCTTCCT
The DNA here is from genome assembly GCA_030378365.1 of Hybognathus amarus. Classification (NCBI taxonomy): domain Eukaryota; kingdom Metazoa; phylum Chordata; class Actinopteri; order Cypriniformes; family Leuciscidae; genus Hybognathus; species Hybognathus amarus. The sequence continues at coordinate 389,158 of JAQIUQ010001620.1, read as the reverse complement.
TCCTTCCTTCCTTCCTTCCTTCCTTCCTTCCTTCCTTCCTTCCTTCCTTCCTTCCTTCCTTCCTTCCTTCCTTCCTTCCTTCCTTCCTTCCTTCCTTCCTTCCTTCCTTCCTTCCTTCCTTCCTTCCTTCCTTCCTTCCTTCCTTCCTTCCTTCCTTCCTTCCTTCCTTCCTTCCTTCCTTCCTTCCTTCCTTCCTTCCTTCCTTCCGTCCGTCCGTCCGTTTCCGTTTCCGTTCCGTTCCGTCCTTCCTTCCTTCCTTTCCTTCCTTCCTTCCTTCCTTTCCTTCCTTCCTTCCTTCCTTCCTTCCTTCCTTCCTTCCTTCCTTTCCTTCCTTCCTTCCTTCCTTCCTTCCTTCCTTCCTTTCCTTCCTTCCTTCCTTCCTTCCTTCCTTCCTTCCTTCCTTCCTTCCTTACTTCCTTCCTTCCTTACTTCCTTCCTTCCTTCCTTCCCTTCCTTTCAGTTTTTTTTGTCTTCTTTTTTTTTGACTTTAAGTTTGTTTGTCTTCAGTCACATGTTTCCTGCTACTCATCAGCTTCCAAATGACACTCAATTATCACTGCTGTTTGTCATTATGTTCATTACCTTTGTGTATTTACAGCTGCCGTCAGCAACATTTTTTGATCATATTCAGTGAAATCGACACTATAATCCGACAGAACAACATAAATAAAGTGGTTTTAGAAAAAAAACGAGCTTCTAGCTCCATCTGGAGCGTGTTATTTGTTTTGCAAAAATCCAGCGCTCCCTGTTAACTGTGTCCAATCAGCCCATGGGGGTGTGAGATCTGACTGTCAATCACAGATCGGGCACACGCCACCCCTCACACACGTTACAATCACATGCACACGCCTGAAGTTTGCGCAGTAAGGAAGAGTGATGGCGGAACACTAACAAACCAAGTAAGCTCATTTAGAGTATAAATGACGTTAGCAATTGCAATATATTGGTAGATTAGCCAGGGCAGCATACCTCCAAATAATCCACGGTGTTGATGAATGCTGATGAGACGGTCGCATTCACAGAAAACCTGGTGCGCACACACTCGAGCATGAACTCTGTGGGAGGGTATTCGTTGATAGTGGGGGAGGGCCATATGAGTTGAAAACATTCAAAATGTTGCCAAAGTCCACTCAATCAGCCATAGTTGCCGACGGCAACTTTACAGTTCCTCACCATCTCCCCCTCATTGTCTGGTATTGTTTGGGTTTTTGTTATACACCTGTTTAGCTTGTTTGTCTCTTGGATTAATAAAGAACATTTATATTGGAATTCGCCTTTGGCTAAGCCACGCCCTAGAATGCAGATTGACCAATCACAGCGCAGCCAAGAACAAGCTCCCACAGAGGTCAGACACTTTTTCACAGCGCTCCATTGACTTTCAACACAGGCGTCTCATATTTTTGGTCTCGGCAGGCTATTACTGTCGTAGTTTTATCAAAAATATGGTTAAACGTTGTGCCTGGGGCATTTGTAACACAGATACGCATTTCCCAGAGAGGTTGGAGGGGGTGTCCGTTTTTTCCCTTCCCAAAACCGAAGTCAAATCCTGACAAGTGTCGTCTTTGGATTAAACTGTGTGGACGTCCTCAGTCAGCTAAACCCCTCAACAAGCACATCTTTTTTGCTTCTAACCTTACTGTGAAATTATACTAGTTAGACCGTTTTATAATGTTTTAGGTTATGATTTCGGTTCTCATACCGGTTGTTGATACGCTAGCACACGCTGCTAATAAATACAATGTTATACTTGTGTAGTCTGTTTGCTTTGTAATAACGATTATAGAAGTGAATACCTACCCAGCTTTGCATGAACAGTGTTGCTCCCTGATATTGTTAGTCCCAGCCTCCGTCTCGATTAGTAGGATTGGCGGGGGTTAATTTTTTGACTGTGACGTTAACGTTATGCTTTCACTTCTTGCCATTTCACATGTATGTCTTGAATATAGCCTTCAAACACATATGCAGCCCCTTTTGCCTACTTCAATCAGACACTTTATTTGTAAAAAGTGTGAGAACATTTCAGCAGGAAGAGCTGTCACAGCATAAACCATGTTGATATCAAACCAGAGCCCAGATAAAGTTTGACGGACGTAGCAACTGTAACTAAGGGTGGTGGGGCTTAGCCAAAGGTGAATTACCTCGTCTACCATCTTCTTCCCTTCAACAAAGCTCTACAGCTCTATTTTTTTTTTAAATCCTCAAACTTTATTTCCAATAAACTCTCTATTTTCAGTCTGGTCTCAGACATCTAGACATCTCTGTGTTTGTCTTGCATGCCATTCATTTTGCACTCTGCATTTAGCATTATGTTCACATATTTCTGGCACTTTGCTAAACCCTCAGTGGACTGGTGTATTATCTAAGCAAGTCTAATAAAGCTCTGCTGTGGGTGTTTGCATTTTGTTGCTTCTGGCTGTTCTCTGCCATAGGTTTCACTCTCTAAACGCGTCTTGGCTCCATTTCTGAGAGTGTTTTGCAGACTGTTGTTGCCCCAACAGTTCAATTAGAACTTATGGAAATGATCTAGGCAACTGCCAAGACGATTGTCAGGCTTCTGGTCATGTTCCTCAGATGTGTTTTTCCAAAACACGGAGGTGATCTCGAGGGTTAGCGTGAAAATGCCGTTTCGAGATGTTGCTCTCTGGGCTTACGTGTGTCTCAAATTCTAGGGTTGAGGGGGCGTAAAACTTTCCATAGTGAGTGACCTCTTCACTTTATCTGGAGGACAGAATGTTTTCCTGACCTCAGTGGCTTTGATATTGTAAATACACTCACAGGCTAGACTAGCACTTGGCTACAAAGGTGATTTTTATAAAAGCTTGTGCTTTTATTGGGAAAATCTCCTCTTTCTCTCTCTCCAGCACCCACTGGGGCCTATCAGTATATGGCAGAAGTCCATGTGCTGGGTTTTATAGATGTTACATTATTAGAGACCACGTCTATCAACAGCCCAGCCGATAGATGAGTGCCGGTGTGTGATCCAAAAGACATGTTGTGTTTTACTGGCTCGGTCTCTCTTTCCCCCAGGCCTTATGCTGCAGGATCAAAGTCAATATTTAACAGAGAACAGGCTAATGTGGTTCAATACCTTCTGACTGTGGCGTCCTTGAGATCAAAGCAGGACTGCGGACTCAGTTGTGTCTCTAGTGGTGAACATACTGAACGCGTTCTGGTTATGGGAACTGTATGCCTTTGGGGAAACAATTTAGTTGAATTTGACTCAACTTGCCAAATGTTTTACTCACATTTGTATTATGTTAAAAGTAACACATTTGCACATCCCAAAAAAAAAAAAAAAAAAAAAAACCTTCAAAGAAAACCAAGCCATAAAATGATAGACAAGCACAGATTGTTTCTAATAGAAAAGTGCCGGCCACTCTCCTGACAGTTTTTTTTTTCCTAGCGTCTAGAACTGTCACAGAAACAGGTGCGATTACACTTGACACCTATTTGAGTGAGACTGTCATGTTCTAGGGACATTTTACGTGCATATACCGTTTGTACCATATGTATGTGCTTAATAAATACACATATGTGTAAATTGTCAAACCCCCTAATTATACAGGAGCTAAATGTGTTAATGCATTCATTACAAATATGTATGTGTTTGAACTGATTGACAGCAGTAACTAATATATATATATATATATATATATATATATGAACAACTTTGATGCAAAAGCCTCTAAAAGCCACCTATATGTCAAATGAATGCTCTTCGCACATGGTATACGACGTTCATCAAATACTTTCACTTTAAACTCACTAAATGGCAGCCTCAGCCTATTGAGAACTGTCAGTACTTAGAAACCTATACATAGGAGCCTGATAAAAAATGTGTATGTAATTTTATTTTTATTTTAGACACTTTAGATGTTTCACTTCTTTTCCAGTGTTTAGGAATAATATTTCTTGTACCTTTTGTTTCCTAATGGCATCACTGATAGTGGCTTGGTACACTAAGGTGAAGGTGAATTCACTTCATAACATATTCCTGGATAAACATCCTTGTTGATCCTGCAACAACATTCCAATCAAGTAATCAGATTTGAGGGAAAGGTTTACAGTTAATGTCAAGTTTAGGCTTTCAACAAGGGTTAGGGGTTTTAAAATCATTCGTATTCACTTATCATTTCTCTCTGATTTAAGGGATATGTTATGGGTTGGGTTAGGTTTAGGGTGAGTGAGAAGGTTAGGGCTAGACAGGAATGTTGTTCCAGAATCATCAAAAGATGTTGACCCAGGAGAATGTATAACTTCTAAACAGTGGTGGAATGTAACGAAGTACAAATACTTTGTTACTTTACTTAAGTACATTTTTCACGTATCTTTACTTTACTTAAGTAGAATAAATAGTGCATACTTTTTACTTTTACTTCGTTACATTTTGCAGCAATTATTATACTTTCTACTCCACTACATTTCTACAACTTCTGTTACATTTTCTGACCAGTTTTTCCCCTACCAAAACGTAATCTGACCGTCCGTCCGTTGCACGTTTGTCTCACCAGTGACGTTTGGTTGCCATAGATATATCAACTCGGTCACACTAAATGCGTCTCGCACGCAGTGCATTTATCGTGCAATTTATACACGAAAATTTGTATTTACGTGCATAGGAAACGCACCGTGTGTAATATACGTTTGGTTAGGATTATGGCAAGCCAAGAGGTTCAGAATTACACCATAAATTAATCACGTTTAACTGCCAAACATGGTTATTAACATATAGTAATGTAAGAAAAATGAAGTGGACGTCGAAGATCTCAAAAATTGAAGTTTATTTACAGCATAGCAGTCGCAAGGCACACAACGCACCTTGGGTTCACCGGCATGAGAATGAACCCCGAACTCATCCTAATGCAAAGATTTTATACAGTCTTACATTCGTCTTCCCCTCAGCATGTAAATGAAGCTTTCTCTTAAATGTAAATCAAGACAAACAAGTTCGTCTTCTCTCTCAGCGTGGAGCTGAAACTCTGTTTTTAAATGTAAATTGGAGAGAACGATAGAGTGGTGCCTCCGTGTCTATGTCTTTGTTATTCCAAACTCTGTCTTTAAATGTAAATCGGAAGAGAACGATACAAGTGTTAGAGTGATACGGTCAAATGTTTAAAGGTGATAATATTTCTCAGAAACTCCCTAATCAAGATGGTTCTCGAATACCCGCTGTCGCTCCCACACTATAGGAAACATGACTCTGTGATACTTTTAAGATTGTAAGGAAATTATTCTATAATAAATAAGCTCTTTTAAGTGAAGGAACATTTCAACATAATCTATATTGGAGTGGAAGTTTGATCGGAGCAGACCATAATTTCTTACAGTCCCCCCTATGATGCTCTTGGCCACAAGTAGCATCACATCCACTCCCCTTTCCTCAATAACACCTCCCTTTCCTGGTGGGCAGGTGCCCAGTGGCGGTGTCACCCTGGCTTAGGTTGCCCCCCTATGGCCATCAGAGAGTCTTACCCGTCATAGGAATGACACCTCGTGCACACTGGTTATAGCTCTACTTCACTTGAGCAGACTTATCATAGTTTTGTGTTTGTTTGTTTTTGTTTTTTTTGTTTTTGTTTTTGGGTTTGAGAGGGGTAATCAAGAACCATCACATCCAACGGGAACATCCAATATTGATCATAGAATTATCTTCAACCTGACGTTTCAATATGGAACAAATACAACATAACATAATGCACTGACTGATAATAAGAATGATATTTACACAAACAGCATTTTTAAAGGTAACATCCCAAAGTAGCCAGAATAGGCAATAGCCAAGTCTCCATCATGCATTTGTTTTTTGTCAACACCTCGTTGCATCATTTATTATTATTATTATTATTTTTCTAGTTTTGATCGCTCAAACAATCAACAATCAATAGACAATATAGTGTGTGTGTGTGTGTGTGTGTGTGGGGGGGGGGGTTCATTTTCTCAGTGTGGACATCCTTTATCCACATGTGTGCATCCAATAGACAATAATATATGTGTAATGCAAATGAGTATGCATATATTTGTCTCTTCATGTTCAGGCTTTGTGCATTTCTTAGAGTGGGTTTGTCCTCTGCACACTTGTTTTCCATCTATGTGCAAAGACTGCTGTCCGTATAGTCTCTGAAATGGTTTGATCTCTTCTCATTTCTTTTCTCATTGTCCATTCTTTTTCACATGGATCATAAGTCCTTCTAGAAGAAGCAGTCACTGGAGTTGTTCGAGTCTGTGCCTCTTCATCAGTTCCATCCCTCCATCCCATGGTGGGTTTCAGGGTTTCTAGATCTTTTAGGCCTGGATTTCTGGATCTTACAGGTCTGGAAATCTCTGTCTTCTGTTCTTTTCTTGAGAGAATCCCCTGGCTCCACTGATTCTACTTCCTTCTCGTCCTTCAAACGGCCATCATCTTTCTCCAGGAGGTTACACGTTTCTCGTCCTTCAAACGACCATCATCTTTCTCCAGGAGGTTACACGTTTCAGGCAAACATCTCACTGCTTCTATCTGAAATAATGATTAAAGAAGAGGTTGCCCCCCCTTTCCCCCATAATCATCTTTTCACAATCAAACATCAAAGTCACATAAGTTTCATCTCAAAACATCAAACATCAGTAATGTTTAAAAAAAATATTCTAAACATAATGCCATTAAAACATTATAAATTACAACTACGCAGTGCTAATAAAACATGTTTCATAAATCATAAAGAATCACCCCCCTTTTGATAGTAAACCCTTTTCTAAAATGTGTTACTATCATAAACCTAATTCTAATTTGCTTCAGCATCTGCTTGTGACTGAGCTAGAGTCCTGTTGCTCATGCAGTGATACGTTGGACAAGGTGTGAATCACTTCTTTATTTCCTTTCAACAGTGCCAACTGGGTTTCTAAATTGCCTATTTTCTTAAGCAAACCATGATAGCTCATCTTTCTGTTGTGTGACAAGTGACACCTTCTTGCCTTGTGTCCCATCAGTCCACAAGCAAAACAAACAACTTCCTGATCTTCCTTTCTTTTCTCCAAACAGTGCCTTGCAATGTGACCATCCTTTCCACATGCATGACAGACAAAGCTTTGAAGAGGTCTCTCACTGTCTTGACAATTTCTAGCAATGTGACCAGCTTTTCCACATGCATAGCAAATAATAACACCTTCTGAATTTATTCTTGCAAATCTCCTCGGTCTATGATTGAAACCATTAGACCATGTAGTAGAACATTCTCTCCCACCAACGGCAGCAACTGGATGTCTAGATTTGACAGTTTTCATTTGACTTTTGGCATTAGCATTATTGTTGTAAAACTGTGTCATTTTACCAATAATGTCAGTGTATTCAGAGAGTGGTGTCACAAGCATTGTCACAGCAGACCGGGTGAGTGGGTCACATTTGTTAATCAAGGCAGTCTTGAAACTGACATCATTCTTAGTAATATCAGGATTGCCACTGAAAGTTTTAAACATCTCCAATAATCGTTCTGAAAAGGCTGCTGGATGTTCCCCTTTTCTCATGCGCATCTCAGATATCCTATCCCAATCAACTGACATCACACCTAAGACTTCAAGCAGTGCCTTTTTCCTCTCTGACTTATTAGCCGTTCTGTCCTTTACATTCTGAGTTAAGGCTCCAGACAAAGTGTCAGGCAAGCACATTCTTAACACAACGCACACATCACCATCTGTTAAATTGTACACTTCAGCATATTCCTCCAAGTTTTTCAGAAAATCTAATGGATCTTGTTTGGCAGGATCAAATTTACCAATATTCTTGATCATAGTTTCTAGTTCAGTTGGATTAAATCCTCGGACTATGGTAGAGGTCATTGGTTCTTCTCTTCCTTCACTAGTACGCATAGTCGTCGTAGTGTGGACTGGTGCCATGGGAAATCTGACTCTACAGTCTGAGTATTGGCTTCTGAATGTCTGAGAATCTTTTTCCCAACTCTCAGTTCTGTCTTCCTGCAAATCTGGCATTTCTGGAACTGGGTTACACAATCTGACACCTAACAATGTCTTACTATGGTTTTTCTCAGTTGTGTCACTCTTTATCATAAACTGACAAGCTGCCTTTGCTTCTTCCAAATTTTTGGACAATGTTTCCACAGATGATTTAAGCATGCTATTGTTAGTTCTAAGAAGTGTGATCTCATTCTGCATCTTGACCTTTCCTTCTTTCCATATCATTTCACTAGCTAGGTAATCTTTTGTAGAAATTACCCCAACACTGAGTCGCTCATTTTCAGCCTCTAACTCATCTACTCTCCTCTTAGTTACTTTGTATGAAGCAAAAAGTGCTTGAAGAGCATTAGCAATTTTCCCATTTTTGTTCTTAGGCATTTTGGGATCATTTTCAAACTTAGAGATTGCCCACTCATATGGTTCATCAACAACATTTTCTATTCCGTCAAACAATCCCTGAGAACCATGCTTAGCGATGTATTTTACAATCATTTCTTCCATTTTCAAAATGTGTTATCAGACTTTACAGTAGGCTATCTCATGATCTAATAGTTATTTGCAATGTCTGATATAATCACTACACGTTATCCAGTTCCTTTAGGATATTCGTTAGTCTAATTATTCACAGCTCGGACGCTAATGAACACACACTGACTGAAACTTCTAAACTTAATCAAAACCACTTTATTTTAAACCTTAAATTTCACTACATAAAACAGTTTAGAGAAATAAAAATTAACACTGTCAGTCACAGTACGTCGGACAACCACACCACATCGGGTTTTATGTTAGTCTATTTTCTTAAAACAGTTTATGCTACCTCAGACTTAACAAGATTCATCCAATTCAAAACACTGCCACAGTAGCTACGTCGGGCAAAATCACACTACGTCGGGTTGTTATTTTCTTAAAAAAAAATTTACATATCCACAGAATAGGCTAAACAACTCTTCTTCTAACGCGCAATAGTTGTGAAATAATTCCGTGACCACTCTGCGTCGGGTCTATTCAATTACTTTAGAATTTTTTTCTGAATTATTACGACTTCACAATCGGTTTCAAGTAGGCTGCATACACTTTTGTTTCAGTTATTAGAAACTTTACACTTAAGCACTTTGTTTCAATTACTTTAGAAACAAATAATTCCAAAACAACTCTGCCGCCACACTTCGGGCTAATTCAATTCCGTTAGAATCTTAAACAAAATTGTACAGAATAGGCTAAACAACTCTTCTTCTAACGCGCAATAGTTGTGAAATAATTCCGTGACCACTCTGCGTCGGGTCTACTCAATTACTTTAGAATTTCCTCAGAATTATAACAACTTTACCCACAGTTTCAGATACGTTAGAAACATACACATTTGTTTCAGTTACTTTAAAAACAACAAATCTAAATATAATTCTGCCTCTACTTTGGGTTTATTCACTTACTTTAGAATCTAAACAGAATTATAAGAGATGGATCCCAAGTTTCAGTTACTTTAGAAACTTCACACTTAAGCACTTTGTTTCAATTACTTTAGAAACAACAATTCCAATAACTCTGTTACCACAGTACTTCGGGTTGATTCAGTTCCGTTAGAACTTAAACAAAATTCTGATATAATATGCTTAACAACTCCTCCTGCTGGGCCGCCAGTGTAAGAAAAATGAAGTGGACGTTGAAGACTCAAAATTTGAAGTTTATTTACAGCATAGCAGTCGCAAGGCACACGACGCACCTTGGGTTCACCGGCATGAGAATTGAACCCTCGAACTCATCCTAATGCAAAGATTTTATACAGTCTTACATTCGTCTTCCCCTCAGCATGTAAATGAAGCTTTCTCTTAAATGTAAATCAAGACAAACAAGTTCGTCTCTCTCTCAGCGTGGAGCTGAAACTCTGTTTTTAAATGTAAATTGGAGAGAACGATAGAGTGGTGCCTCCGTGTCTATGTCTTTGTTATTCCAAACTCTGTCTTTAAATGTAAATCGAAGAGAACGATACAAGTGTTAGAGTGATACGGTCAAATGTTTAAAGGTGATAATATTTCTCAGAAACTCCCTAATCAAGATGGTTCTCGAATACCCGCTGTCGCTCCCACACTATAGGAGTTAAACATGACTCTGTGATACTTTTAAGATTGTAAGGAAATTATTCTATAATAAATAAGCTCTTTTAAGTGAAGGAACATTTCAACATAATCTATATTGGAGTGGAAGTTTGATCGGAGCAGACCATAATTTCTTACAGTAAGGATAAGCATGATGTGTATATATTGCCTGAATTGATTGCAAAGCTTGTTTCAGAAATGGTGACAACAAATTTTTTCCATCATTATTGAACATCATTATATGGGTATTAGGTGGAATGAGTTAGAATGAAATGTTTTATTAATCATTAGAATAAATTGTTATGCAAGTACTTTTACTTTTAATATTTAAAGTACATTTAAAATCAGGTACTTTTTACTTTTTACTTAAGTATGGTTGTCATTGTGTTACTTCTACTTTTACTAAAGTAAATATTTATCTGGTTATTTGTACTTTTACTTAAGTATCTGAAATTCAGTACTTCCTCCACCACTGCTTCTAAAATCATGGTGACCCTAAGGGAACTGTTCTGTAAAAATGTTTTAATGTGTTTAATGTGTTTCTGATATTCATCCACACCATTTTTGCATTTTAATTTCACTTGCATAGTTTTTTTAGTTTTTAGTTTTTGTAGTTTTAATTCTAAAAGTAAGTTTACATAGTATATTGAAGTCTTTTTAAATATTTTTTTCATGTGACCTCAAGTTTTCATTCAAGGAAGAAATAAATGAATGGCATTACAATAACTCACGAGAGGATGTTTTTGAGTACGGATGGATTCTGCACTCAATATTCAGTTCTGTATTCAGGTGCTTTGACAATGAGCAACAGGTGTGGGTGTTGCAATGGACAGCTGCAAATCTGTATTCATTTGTGCAAATCTGCTGTCCGGGTCTTCTGATTTATATAGATTAAGAGAGGGTTTTATGCCTATTGTTCATGCCCATTGTTGTTCTGTATAGCCTCAGACACAGCAGTCAGTATCAGGGTCGGAGGTAGGTTTTTCACCGGCCCGTGGAATGAATAATGAAAAAGCTTATTTTTTGAAGTCTATTAATATTCAAATTATCTCAGTCTCCCCTGCTGGGTTTTCAATTATTGTGATGAATCTATTATCACATCATCACTCAAGAATGCACTTACTGAACACAGTATCATGGAGTTCAGCCTTTTAGTCAATGAGGAATTGGATGTTCTTGCCTGTGTTTGTCATTTTGTGTGATGGTGTTATTTGTAATTCTATATATATATATATATATATATATATATATATATATGTATATATATTTTTTTACATTTTATGTCTTCCTGTGATGGCAAAGCTGAATTTTCAACAACCATCATTCCATTTTTCATTGTCACATGATCCTTAAAAATATTTAGAAGCATTTTGATACTTTTTTTTGAGGAACAGGCCAAGTTGCTAAACTCCCGAAAGCTAATCATAATGCTTCTGAAGACTTAGTGTGCAGGTAATATGGAACAATTTATGAATATTTAAAAGTGTTTTTGCTTCCTTTATGAAGCTTCCAAGTCACAGTCCCTTTTTAATGTAATTAGACCAACATTATTTGAAATTACTTCTTTTGTATAGCTTATATGTCATGCTTGTTAATAATGAGCAAATTATGACAGAATTTTCATTTTTGGGTGAACTAATCCTTTAAGTGAGACAAATTAGAATCACTGAAGCGACACTGTAATCTAGCTGTATTGCATGCTTTGCATAATTGTATTTTAGTCCATCACTCATGTAGCCTGATGAGATAGGGTTTTTTGTTCTTACTTTTCTCCTCTGATTATTTGTTTTTCTCCTTTTCCAATTTCAACACTAACCTTCACAGTATTTTATGTCCCCTGCCCCTTGAACTGTATCTAAACCAGGCATGACGGGGAAATCTTCCAGTGAGAAGAAAACTAACGGTCAAAAGTTTTGAGTACAAAAACAAAAAGGAAAAAAAAATTGAAAGAATCTTATGCTCACCAAGGCTGGATTAAATAAATAAAGTAAAAATACTATTAAAATTAAAAAATTACTATAATAATTATAATTCAATTTAAAATGAATGGATGCAAACGATCGATTAATTCATTAGTCATTAGTTGATCAACCTTATCGATCGATTAATTATTAACTGTAATAATTTTCCTGAGAATGTAAATTTCTCATGGTATCAATTTAACATAAAAAGCTAAATATTGCTTATACTGAATAAAAATGCATGTTATATTGCTAAATTGATGTTTTATTGTAACAGTTGGGATCCGTCACAGAATAATGTCATTTATGTAGTTTTTACAAAATAAACTATGCACAGAAAATTAAAATACATAAAAAATAATTGTGCTCTACATGGCTCACCTGTTGCATGTGAAACATTAAGCAACATAAAATAAAGTCATATATGGGTCAACATAAAATAAAATCATCATATATAAATCTATATGGGTTATCCAGTACCTACACTATATTAAGCCTACATATAATAATCAATCTGGTAAACTACTTATATAAAAAACTTGAAACATTAGCAGCAGCTGAACTTATAATATAGGCTGAGGGGGAAGTCAAATGTACCGCTGGTAAAGAGTGGAAATAAGGTGTGGCCCCTTTAAGGCCGTGTGGCCACCAAAGCGTTTTTTTAATGTTTTGAAAAAACGCTTATGTTTTCAATTGTTTTCAATGGGAGCGCCACGTTTTTAAACGCCATGAGCGTACCGAGGCGCTGAGCATTTTTTTTTGTCACGCTGAAGCGCTGAGCGCCCAGCGTTTTTACTGGCTCGCTGGGAGTTGAAAAATTTTCAACTTTGGATAAAACGCAGCGCTCATCACTGTCACTTTTTACAAGACTCATACTGTATAAAGCAACTGAGTAAATGTTTTGTAAATTGCCACAGGTTTGCAGAAAAAATAAACCAGATTACGAAGGAAAAAAAAGGCTTTTATAGTCTGATTTGGTCGCTGCACTTTTGTGCTTATGTAGCTTGTACGCTCTTCACATTTGCATTATGGATCTGCCACAGTCTACTGGTCATTCCTTTGCCATGAGAGACACGTCCTAGAGTCTTACTGCTCTTAATCCTCATTAGGAGCTGAGCAGACACAGCTTGTCAGTTGTCGTACCACTGGGCTCTTAGAGGAAGTTGTTCTGAATTATTAATAAGGCTTCTCTGGCCTCTGCCGAGGAGACATGCATTCGAATGGTAATTGCGTGTTTGTATCCCTGTGATTTCTAATTATATTCCCCCTCTTCTGATGGATAATAAATAAATTCTAATGACCGAAGTGAGCCGGACTGGTAATTACTCCAACTCCCAGCAGGCGAGTTAGACGCTTCTGAAATGTAAACACAGAGAAACACACACTCATCCGTAAATATGTAAGTGTTGATGGGTTGGGGAGATCCTTTTTTTTTCTCCCTGCAGCAGCTGCCGCAGTGGCCACACAGGTGAGCGGGACTCCCGCTGGGCCGCGCCAACACCTGCAGGGCCCCCTCTTGCGCTTGAGCCCAGAGACTCGTTTGGTTTTCTAGCCGGGCGAACGATCATCACATCACTCTGTTGCTGCAGAGAATATGGTGTCATAAGGGGGCATTCAAACTCTTCAGTGACTCCATTAGCTCCTCTGCTCATGTATGAATGCCCTCCGACGCTGCAAGATGTGCACAAACCGAGCCAGAATTGTGACTCCGTTTGAGCCAAAATGACAGCCTAATGTCCCACTTATTGTGTTGGAGCTGAGCATGATTTCCCAGATCTGCCAGGTCCCCTTCATTTGTCTTTTTCTCACGCTTTGCCCCACGGATGCGTAATTCCAGAGCATTATGGACTGGGCATGTGGTTTTCAGCTGGTGCTATTGCTCCCACTTGACCTTATCTCCAGCTAACAGACAAAAAAGCACACCCACCTCAATGACACTCAAAAACAAAGCTGCGATAATCCCAGGTAGAGGAGATTTATATATATATATATATATATATATATATATTTATATATATATATATATATTGTTTAATAGCCACACAGAGGTTAGCAAAATCAACAATATAATAATATATATATATATATATATATATATATATATATATATATATATAATATGCAATAAAACATAAAATAGAACATACTGTTCTAGCCATTTGGTACTTTTTTGATACTTTTACGGATATTTGTTTTATATCTACGCTATACTGTCCTTTTGGCCCAAGGAATTGACCCTTCGCTAAGCCACGCCCGAAAACCGCCACTGGCCAATCATGTCTTGGCAACTGTAACTATGCGCGGGAGGTCTGGCAAACTTTCGAACGAGGGAAACATGCTGAAGCATTGTGCATATGGATTGTGCAAATCTGATACCGGTATACTAAAAGTTTGGATGTGGGAGAGGAATTGTTTTCCTTCCAGAAAATCTAAAAGCTAAGGGGAGAAATGATTGGCGTGATCTAGCATCTATGTGTGAGACCCATTCACAACTACTGGTAAATGTCGACATGTTTAACAAAAACACATATTGCTTGGAAATATTGACAGTTCTTTGGTCATAATGATAACGCTGCTGCTTGTGCTCGGACTATAACGTTAGGCTTTAACTTCAATTTTTAAGAAATTATTCTCTAATCTGTTGCATATAATGTCGTGAATATATCCCTCGAATGCATACTGTAGTCCCTTTTGTCTTGCACTCTCAGATATTTCACTTGTTCGCGAAAATTACTAATTATCTGATTGGGAATGTCTGACACCGGGTGCATCCACACTATAATAGATGGGCCAGCCGTGAAAGCTTGACAGGCGTAGCAACAGTAACTAGGGAGGGCGGGGCTTAGCGAAGGGTCAATTCTATAATACCTGTAGAAAGATCCAGTATCACTCCCGTTCATCTCACTGGTGGAAAGTCCTAATTAAAGTCTGCATGAAATCAATTTTTATTTTTTTATAAATGCATGTACCCTTCCCTCCCCCATCAAAACGACCTCTCTTATATTTCAGTCATGTGCAATGGTGAAAGGGTGTGGCCAGATCGGATGAGGGTCCGCCTCTGCTCTCAGAGAATCGCATTCAAATCATTAAAAAAATGTGCTTGGAGAAGGTGTATTTACAGCATCCAACAGCAGGAGCAAAACCTTGAACCTTTGTTTTGGCCCTTTTAAGTGGCCACCAGACTGAAGGTTCAAGATGTTCTGGTAACTGTCGCCAGGTACCATGGATGTGACCATGTCCCCTCGTTCCCACACGTATGCCTTACCTCTGAGTGATTTGTCCAGTATACAGTCATGTAGTCCTGATCCCAAGAGAGAGTGCCTTCAGCTCTGCTGAGATTTATACCTCTTTAAAGGCAGCTTTATAGGTAACAGAAGACCACTAAACCAAGCCTAGAAGCCTGTTAATAATCTGTCCATGTGCCCGCCTATAGCCTTTTTGCTTTTTTACACCAACAAAAGCTTTTTTCACCTTTCTGTATAAATCCACTGTTGTTGGCTCTTTTTGAAGCATTTAAAAAGGGCACTAAGCAATATAGTAAACATATTGACCATTTTTCTCCCCCTTAAAAGTCTAGTTACTGAGCATGAGTTACTGCAGTTTCCTTAGAAGTCTATGCTCCACAAGACACAACTCTGAGCCGAGACAAACAAATCCAGATGCTGTTCCTGGCTTTTCTGAGAATATGTAATTTTCTTTCAGAAAACTATGTTGCCCTTCTGTTTTGAACAAAATAGTCCATCCAACATTACGACCATTTGCTTTCTCTAAGTATTGTGTTACTTTAAATTAAATTATCTAGGGAAGTGGCCAACTGCGTTTACATTCATGTACGATTCCCCAAAGGAACTCCTAAATTAAGCTTTAAACAATTTGGATCCTCTGGAAAGCACATTTACGTGTCCTTCTGGTAAATAATGGATGGTCTCCTATAATGAGTTACCAGATGTCTATCTTTTTTTATCTCTACCATAGACGGTAATTTCTCCATTTTGTCTTTTTAACCTATCTTTTCCATTCTCTTTTATATCTTTTTGAGATCAGACGCATGCATGCTTTTTTAGCCCTTTTTTGTTGACATTCAGGAGTTGCTTCGCATATCCTTCAATGACAACATTTCTCAGTCCAGTTATGGCTCAACATGTGTTCCTCAGTCTGAGCTTAACCCAGTATGGGCCGTATTGTCGGAAGAAGGGCCTGACTTCCCTTTCTGCCACATTAATTACTCACCATGTTAGTAGTATGTTGACAGATTTGCCGCTACACCTCTCGGAATTCCCTGCGGTGCCCATCTGCCTCCGTGGCCAATGGGTGCCATGCTTTAGCGGCCCTGTGCCTCGGAACAGGCTCCCTTGACACCTGGAGGTTGCGGGGTCTGTTACCTTAACGCTCGGCTCACAGAAAGACATCCAAGCAGGCCAGTGCCAGAGAGAGGCCGGGCCGGGCTCCAGCATCGTTAAGAAGCCGCGAGTGCTCTCTGCTGGCCCATTAGAAGAAGCCATGATTAATGAAGCTGCTCCACCAACCTCACAAGAACAAAACATTTCGCCATATGTTCATCAGGCCAAATATGGATATGAGATTGACGCCTCATCGATTTCCAAACTCTGCCAAGAACAGGTCAATGAGATAGTCTATCAATAACGAAGCGCTCTTACCTCCGCACTGGACTCCGTTTCAATGAGCTAAGTTCTTGATGAATGTTTTGTTTGGCTAATTAGCATATTTTTCCACCATCAAGAGATTCTTTATTCCTTTATTATCATGTGTAAGCTGCAGCGCCGCATATTTTATGAGGCTAAAGCTTTCATAATATATTCCATACTGCCATTTTTCAAGCGAGAACTGTTTTGCATAAGATGTGAGATGAGAGGCTTTTTGCTGATTTGTGCGTCCACTGAGGGAGACTAGGTGATTGCATTCCAGTGTTTGAAATGAGGAGATATTAAGAAGCAGAGGAGGGGCGATGTGGACTTGAAAGTGCCGAAACGCTAGGAGACTCTAGAGTACAGACAAAGCTGATAGCTTATGTAAAAAAACCGGAGTCATGTAAGCAAATCGGTTAGAATAAGGAAATAAAACCACATTTCGGCAGTGTGGAGAGGATTTTAAAAGAGGTTATTTCCAGGAGGAATTCCCACATTGCAAGATATTTCAACATATTGATGGGCAGACTATTTTGAAGGCTAATCTGAAAGTTATAGGAATGATTTTTTTGTACGGATGATACTTACTACTTAGAAAAAAAATATATAATAAAAGTTATTTTTTATGTACTATTTATAAAAGGATTCTTGCTCGCAGCTGCCAGATAAAAAAGAAGAAAAAAATAAATAATAATAATAAATTGAGTTTAACATTTTAGTTCAGTTCAAATTTTTTGAACAGACACGTCACTTTATAAAATTAACGTTTTTAATTTTAGGCTTTTATTCACATATATTCAACGTCCACATCAGATGATGTGCGAGAACCAATACGGTTCATTCTCATGAAAATTTTAAAATTCTGATTAGAAAATTTGGACAAACCACTCAATTCTTCTGGATTAGTTTTACGATCTCTTTATGAACTTTTTGGAGCATTAAAATGGTAGTAGCTTGTGTAGCTGTCAATGAAGGGACAAAAATCTCTCTGAATTCATTAAAATATATTAATTTGTGTCCCGAAGATGAACAAAAGTCTCACGGGTTTGGAATGACATGAGGGTGAGTAATTGCCCAGCAAACACAGAACGTTCCCCTAACGTTCCCGAATGGTCCCATGAGGTTATTTTTTGGGAACTAAACAAGAACGTTATAGGAACGTTCCATGTAGGTTATTTTTAGGTTCCATTTTTATAACATAAGGAGAATGTTCCGGAACGTTCCCTTAACCTTAAGGGAAAAGTTCTAGGAACGTTCTGGGAACCAAAAACTAACGTTCCCAGAACGTTCCCAGAACCTAAATTTGTTTACTGGGTGATGACATTTATTAGTATTTTTTTTTCAACTATCCCTTTAATGTTTTTGAAACCATAGCAAAACACAAATGCTGTTGAACACAGTATTTATCAAAACTGTTTATTTAAATGTAATAAATTAAATATAAAGATTAAATTGAGACTTAAACTGTCTAAAAGCAAATATTGCTTCAGGTTTATTAGGATTTTATATTAAATAATAATAATAATAAAAAAAATCTCAAGCAATATGACACAAAAAATAACAGACCAAAAATAAGAATTATGTAAACAATGTTTGAAATAAATCTGCTTAAGTAATTGATATAGGCCTGTTTTCACAGACAGGGCTTAGATTAAGCCAGGATTTAGGCCTTAATTCAAGTAGGACTTTTAAGTAGCTTTTATAAAACATGTCTTTAAAAAAATAAAAAAATAAAATAAAAAATAACTGGTCTGCATCTTAAGGCAAGTGCAAGTTGCTTTCAGTTAAAACAGCTCAGACATGTATTTTAGTCAGGGACTAGGTTAAGCATTATCTGGGAAACATAGTCTTCATTGAATTATATTTACATTACTCCACTTTTGATGATGTCAGAGTTTGCTGAGAAGGTTAAATGCGCTGTTGTACTTAAATTTCATGTTCGATTGTTGTTGTTTTTTAAGACATATCTGTCTGCATTTATTTTTCTTTGTCCTCTTCCATTTTAGTATTGACTTTGTATCAAAGCATTGGTGCTGTAGTTGTGACATACCTAGTTTTCATAGTTTCAGTCATTAGTGAGTATGGGTGGCCATATTGCCCTGTGTTTACAGCTCAAAGGCACAAAGCTGTGCCGAGCTTCCCCAAACCCACATACAAACAAACTCCTGCGTTCTCTGAACGATTGATTGAATGTTTACTGAATTGACTGAATCTTGTCCCCAGTCAGCCACTGCCTTTGTACCAGCATATCCAAGTATCTCTCATTGACATAATCAACACAAGTTTGTTGTCTTATTTGAATACAGTTTATCTGTGAGATACCAAATGTCCTTGTTACTGCGCTGTTTTTGTTTTGAAATGCTCGTTTGATGCGAGAAACACAATTCTTCTTCTCAAAGAGATGAAAAACCAGAGGAAGGGAATGATTTAGCATTGTCCTACTGAGTGCACATCCTTCAATGCATGTACCTCAACAATGTTCACTTTCTGAAGCATGAAGGATAAAGCTGTGAGGTGACAAATAAGCACTCTAAAGTACAGTAAAACTCTAAAGTGCTTGTACCAGTAAGTGTGGGTAGAAAATTATATATATACAATACAGATTGTGTCAAAGCAGCTTCACAGTTATAACATGAAAATAATACAACACAGATCAATAATATTGTTGAATATTAAATGTCCCCAACTGAAGCAAGCCAAGGCAACAATGGAAAGGAACCAAAACTCCATCAGGGACAGAATGGATTAAAAAAAAAACCTTGGGAGAAACCAAATCAGTCGGAGGGCCAGTTCTCCTCTCAGATTGGACCAGAACATTTTATAGTATTTATCCATTTCCATCTGGTTAGAAGTCGAAGTAATCACGCCTGTATGGAGACGAGTTGTTGAGAATCAGTGGCGATGGCTGTCGTGTCGATGAGGTCGGCACTTAAGGATGAGTTAGGATGGGTCCAGGCACAGGTCCACCATAGAGGGTCCCTCGGGATAAATGGAGAGACTAATATTAGCGTAGACGCCATCCTTCTTATGATTTACCAAGCCCGGTTCCGGCTGATCTAAACAATGCAGCCTAACATTGAAATTGAATTATATAAGTCTATAGTGTGTTATATGTGTATGCTATGCCAAAGAGATGGGTTTTTAGTCTAGGTTTGAACCGACAGAGTGTGTCTTCTTCCCCTACAATGTTAGGAAGATTGTTCCAGAGTTTTGGTGTTAAAGAGGAAAAGGATCTACCGCCAGCAGTCGATTTTGATATTCTAGGTATTATCAATCGGCTGGAATTTCGAGATCACAATAGGCATGAAGGACTATAATGCATTTAGATTTTACTCACACACTACATTTGAAACATGTTTTGTTTGCTTGTGCCGTTTATCATCACTTGTTTTATTTATTTGGTTTTCCTTGTCAGAAAATTATACATTTCTTATAAGGCATGGGAGATGCATTATTTACAGATAGCTTACAGATATCTCTAAAAATGTTTTGTCTTCTGTTTAATCTTTCATGTAATGCATGTTCAGCCCAACATACAGTGTTAGTATCTATGAGGTTGGAACAGCTGATTGAAATATTGCAAATGTACAGTATGTCACATGCCTCTTCTTTTAATATATCTCTCTCTATCTCTCTATCTGAACATGATGATGAATGAAAAAGGCAATATTTTAAGGATCTGAACTGAATGACAAATTGAATGAACCACTGCAACAAACTCAAAGGGAAAAGTGCAAGCAGAAAACTATAATTTTGTTTATTGTTTTTAGCTAATTTTTTAATTAATTATTAGTTTTATATTATTGATTAGCTTCCTATGTAAAAAAAAAAAAAGATCATTAAGGAGGTTTGGGGGGTGGGGGGCACTCAGTTTCAGTCAATCTCATGTTAATACCTACAGTATAGAGTAATATTGCATCCATCATATCATATTGCATCCGTACAGGTCAGAACTAGTGACACATCTCATTCTTGATTCTTCATCCTTCACACTAATGCAATATGATGCAAAGTCCTTCTAAAGTATTTGTTTAATATTAACATTTTTATCTGGCTCCTATGTATAGGTGTCTACTGTACCTGCATATCTGAATGTGCTGAGGCTGCCAATTTAGTGAGTTTGAAGTGAAAGTATTTGATGAACATGTACTCTGTGCGGTGAGCATTCACTCAATATTATAATCTCATTTTTGACATAAGTTGCTTTTAGAGGTCTTCTTGTATAACAGCGTCCACAGCATTACCTCCCAGTGCCTGGGGAAGCCCCCTTTGAAATATTTACACAGCCCACAGGTGGCCTGGAATTACCGGCCTGCAAATTTGATGCAACGCTCCAGTTAGCTCTCTATCTGTTGTACTGCCTAATGAAAAGTGACAGCCAAGAAATAAGTTGCTCTTGCACGGAACCCGGCCACCTTCTCTCTCGGTTTGGCTGCACATCTGTGATTTTAACCTCAAACATTTTACAGTGTAGTTTGTTGGTTCCATAAATTGCAGTGCATGTTTCCTTTATTAGTTAAATACCGCATAGACTTATTTCATTACTTTATCATGTCACCAATAGACACTACACCATGTACATGTACTTTCTTCAATTAGCCTGTGATTTGTCTTTACATATCACATTTGATATTTTGTCTGTTTATGCTTGGAAAGTAAAACATTTGGGAAGGTTTTTGTGAATTCTTTTATTTTACCCAAGCCACCAAGGTAACATTATCTAGATAGATAACACAGTGTTGATCAAAACTGTGAGAATGACTAATATATATATATTAGGGGTGTAACGACTGACAGGTTCGGTTTTCCCACGGTTTTGACGTCTCGGTTCGGTTCGATTGGTTCGGTTTAGAAAAGCTAAAATGGCTTTTTTTAGACAGTGGTTTAATGAAAAAAAAGGTATTTGTCTTTAAATTAATTCAGTTACAATTAAACATTTCACAAGGATTAAAAAAATCTGCTAATGCTGTGAACTATATTGAAGGCTGCACTTTACTATAACATTAAATGTTGTAGCCTAGACTTTTAACCTAAATTCAGATGTCATTTATTTTTTAGATATAATAATCAACACACAACACTTTGTATGAAAACATGTAAACTGAACATAAGGCAGTTTTTACATTAACTTGTGTTTTTACTCTAATAATTTACACAGTTGTCATTTTCATGAAAGATATTTTAAACATAAATTAAATAATCAAGGTATCATTAACAGGTTAAGTAAAATATAATATACAGACTAACATAGTGCATTTATTTAGTGCAAAGGTTCATTTATAGGAAGTTGTGGACACTGAATCACTTGCCTGCTGAGGTAAATATAATGCTAGTGACAAGCTAAAGCTTTGCTGTTTTATTGACGTCTGATTGAGCGATTACACGAGTTATGATGCCTTTCAGTAAGTATACTGTATCTTTCAACATACCTTCAGGTGTCTTTTCTGTAACTGAGGAAGAGATGATCGCGTTTACTCGCGCGCGCGCTGCCGCTTGAAATGAGGAGCCTAGTAAGCGATCTGTCACGTCACATCAAAGAGCGCCAAAACGCCATTTATTGTTTGAATTTCGTGATCAAATAGACAGAATCTGAAAGATTACACCTTGCTTATTATCGAAAGTAACAAAACACGGAGCTTGTTATTTGATGTTAATGGTGGTTAGGCTACAAAACTGAATTCATTGTGTACTGTTTACATAAGACATGAGGTCCATTGAGCCGGGCTGGGCGTGTTCACGTTTGCACCATATTCCAGAACAAAATGTGGATTTGACAGTTTAATATGCATTTGTAGTGTATTTTTATACTTGGCAGCTATTTGTGCAAAAAATAAATAAATAAATATTTATATATATATATATTAATAATTATTACGATAATTTATTTTTATTTAAAATTGATTTGTGGTTAATTAAAAAAAAATAAGTCTTTCTTTCTTTCTAATAATTTGCGGACCACATGCAATGTCTCTGTGGTCCCCTTGGGGTCATGGAGGCCCCTGTTTGAAGATCCCTGCTGTAAGGCACTGTTATGCAGTTTTATAGGTCACTGTAGAGCCTTCCGAACTCATATGTGTCCCAGTAAAGCTTAGTTTTATGGGGGTTGAGATGATGACACAGGAGGATGCGACGTGCAGCAGAGGCCCGAAACTGTGCCGCGAGTGCTGACTCACTGTCTGTTTAGCATAGAGCCTTAATATGCTTATGACTGAATGGCGGTGAGTAACCAGGCTTCCTCTTCATCTGACCCCAGGCAAGAGAATCACAATAGCAAGCATGCCCGTTGGAGACACACTCATACGTACACACATATATGAGCATACAAGAGTGGATGGCTGTACCAAAGGCCTAGCCCTTTGTGTTTGTCATGGACGTCAGCAGACAGACCTGGCTTCCTCATTGTTTTTCCTACATCACCCATCAAAGCAGGCCCCTGGTCTCGAATTCACTGTCTAATCATGCCTGATAATAACTCAATTTATCCGCTCGCTCAACTGGTCTCAACCCAGCCGCTAGCTACTTAGAGCAGAACATGGCTTTGTCTCTGTAGAGTTTAGCCTGTGGTTTGCTCAAAGAGGTGTTTTAGAGGAAATTATGGTCTGGATGGCATTTGTCTTGTGATGTCCACTTTAAGAAAGCAAAATTTAATTAAGATTAAGATCACTGACAACCTCCGCAATTATTACAAATGACTTGAGGTCACCAGGTAATACTTATCCCGTGCGAATAGGGCTTAAGTCTACAAAACTGCTAACGAAATGCCATGTAGCAATAACAGAGTCTCAAAGACAACTATTTATCAAAGTTTTTGCAAGTGTAACTCCTGAACTAGAACTGAGATATTCTTCTGAAGGTTAAAAGAATATATTTTAGCCTACCTGTTTATTTTAGTCCGATCATTGACAGGCTACAGTAGGTGTTACAGTCCTAAATTGACAGGGTCAATCTGGTTAACGGTAAATAAGATTATTTTAAGGACAGGCCCATCCATCCACCCACCCATCCATCCATCCATCCATCCATCCATCCATTCCATCCATCCATCCATCCATCGCCATCCATCCATCATCCCATCCATCCATCCATCCATCCATCCATCCATCTCATCCATCCACCAAACCATCCACCCACCCATCCCATCCATCCATCCATCCATCCATCCACCCATCCATCCATCCATCCACCCATCCATCCATCCCATCCATCCATCCATGCCATCCACCCACCCCATCCACCCATCCACCCCCACCCACCCCATCCCACCCACCCATCCACCCATCCACCCATCCACCCATCCACCCATCCATCCATCCATCCATCCGCCCCTACATTTCTGTAACTGTGACCATTTGTTTGTTTGTAAACACTATGTTGTCCAGTTAAATCAGTGATTTGATATATTCTATAGTCTTTTAGAAAATGTAAAACCCAAATACTCACATGCAGGGATACGAGAATGTAGAATCCAGGTTTTACAGTCTTGCATTGCCCAGCTCTAGCCGTTCTCTTGGGTCGTTGAGGAGCACAATAAATGGGGCACTTAGTGTGTGAGCACATGTGATTTAGATATCTGTGCTGCTGAAGGGTATTCACAATCTCGAGTCTGCCTATGGAGGTTAGGGACATCACAGAAACCAGCTGCTGCTCTGCGAGTTGGGAAACAACATGTGTCTGCCTTTCTACCTTGGCAGGGTCAATATTTAACAGGATTTGGCTATTTTTCATCTGTACAAGTGGCCTAAAACATATTTGGACTCTTATTTGCAGCTGTCACGAGGTAATTGCCTTCAAAGCAGTTTTAATGGTCTGTGGTCTTTGATTCATATAACTGAATAAATCAATATTATGCACAAAAGTTTTTGCGCAGAAAGCATTCCCCGAAGATGATGAGGGCAACGTGACAGTTTGAAGCTGGCAAGGTGTTTGCTTTGGTTACCGCTACAAAGAGAGAGGGAGAGAGATTGGTCAGTATATAGTTTGGTTTTTTGCTGGCAGGAGGATTACAGGTGTGGCTAACAGTGCAGAATTGATTGAGGAAGCAGTCAGATGGAAGACTGTTTCATTCAGTCTATCACAGTGGAGCACTGACACAAAATTGAAATTGAGAACAGGAGGTGAGTCGAGTGCCAGAACCACCTTTTGAATTTAAAGGCATAGTTCAATATTTACTCATAATTCTAAATTTGTATGACTTCAATTTGTAGAACAAAACCAGACATTTGTAATCATCTTCAAATTTCCATGTATTTCAGTTACATGAACGTGCAGTAGTACAAACACCTCTAGAAACTCATATGAGTAAAATATCTCTAAGTATATCCCCATTCATATTTACGTTTTAGCATGCCAAAGTGACTAGGGACATGAACATTCGTTCATCACAATGGTAATAGCCAAAGAATATAGTTCTGATCTGCAGCAAAAGATTGTTGTGCCCACCACATGTCCCCGCCACTTTTTGCCAGGGTTGATTTTGTCCCCACCACTTTTGAAACATTTCATGGCATAGATGTACCAATACAAATAAAACATCTCCAGTTAACAGCATTCGTTTCATTTGTTTGTTAAATAACAGGCGATCTAGCACTGAAATGTGTTGTCTTCTCTAGAAACGCTGCTAATCCGTTGCGAGATCGTTCGGTGAAATCACAAATCAAAATGCACACAAACGTGTCCCTGTTTCTCATGGGTTCTAATCCGCTCTCGTATATATTTTGTTTTCCCTCATAAAAACATACAACCACCGATAAACATTATATCAATTCAACCACTGATAAACATTATTGGTTTTGATGAGGAAAAAAAAAACTATACGAGTGCGGATTAAAACCTCGAACCTCTATGGTCCCGACACCGCTAGGCAAAAATTGCAATGAAGGGTGTATATACACTCTATACTCACTGTACTTGGACATTGTGCTCATTTTTATTTCTGTACATCAGAAAGCTACAGGACATCTTCTTTATAAACATGACCTACTTCGAAAGAGAAAAAAAAGACTAAATGCGTCATTGTACCCAGCACTTTTGAAAATGCCCTTCCGAATACGTCTCTGTCCCCAGCACATTTCAAACCAAACTGACGCCCATGGAAAATAATAATAATAATAATAACCATGTTCCTAACCAGGGACCATGTTTTAGAGTCGGGTGAAACTACATTCAATGAGCTTTTAATTTGAAAACTCACTCCAGCCCCAATTAATCAACCATTTAATTGAAAAGAATTAGCAACACACAGGCAAACAAATATTATCAGATTTTTGTTTGTTTTTGGATGAGCTATGTATAAGAGTTTTTTCCCCTTCCATTTCATTGTTTCAAAATCATTACATCTGTTCTCTTTTATTGACTTGGAGCACAACTAGTACTCAGGATCCTGATCAGTCATGGGATGTCTCTTTGTCTAAAAGGATTAGTTCACTTTAAAAAAAAAAAAAACTTTTTGCTGATAATTTACTTCCTCCCCATGTCATCCAAGAAGTCCAAGTCTTTCTTTCTTCAGTCGAAAGAAATTAAGGTTTTTGATTAAAATATTGCATGATTTTTTTTCCATGTAATGGACTTCAATGGACTCCAACAGTTTCAAGATCCAATTTACAGTTTCAGTGCAACTTCAAAGGGATTTAAACACTGACTAAGTAACCATGAATAAGGGTCATATCCAGCGAAACGATGTCTCATTAAAAAAATAAAAATAAATAAAAGTTTAAAGTTTTATAAGCACAAATGCTCGCCTTGCTCTGTTCTGTGATGCGCGTTCGTGACTCTCCGTTCGAACCGTTCATCAAAATGAACAAATCTTTTTCGAGTCATTTTGTTCATTCAACAAACAAAAAACGTGTGTGCAGATGTCCATCTTCGGCAGCACCTATTTACACCTTATTTTGTTCCTGATAACTGCTAAAATGCAATGTTCACCCCAGGGGTAAAAACATGTGTGAAGATGACCTTTAAGGACACCACGTGTGCTGCTGTTCTTGAGAATGTCCATCTTCGACAGCACCTATTTACACCTTATTTTGTTCCTGATCATAACAGCTTAAATGCAATGTTCACCCCAGGGGTTAGACTGTAAACCAGTTGCCTTTCAAAAGGGAACTCGCACTGTGTCAATGACGCTTTGGGGAATGCCTCTGCGTGAACCGGTGCCTGAACTCTGAAATGTAATCATGGCAATCCTATTGGCCAGCGACAGCCTTTGACATCACTAATAGTGCGACCCAGAAGTACATAAGGGGAGCCTGTCAAGACCTTTTCATGTACTCATGAACTTTTCATGGACTTATTGGTCAGTTTTGTGAATTGGTTCAATCGAGTCATTAAACAGATTTGTCTCAAATTAACTATTTGTTCATCAATCAGTATCTGCTCCTTCACGGGCAAGTTGGACTCAGTCCTTTATCTTTTCTTCACCGTCGTTTCAGATTGTCACCTAGACCCTGTGCCTGCAATATGCACCAAATGGAATAACAATAGGGGCTATTCCCCAGGCACTCTTTCTTCTGTGTTTTCTGTCTTGTATTCGAACAAGCTGTTTTCCAGAGGCTCCCATGGCTCTTTGTGGCCTTCCAAACCCGCTTTTAAAGTCTCATTGTCTCTGTCTCTGTGATTGGAGGTTGCATTTTTTTCGCCCGTTTCATCCTCTATCCATTTCAAATGACACACGTTGATTAAAATCAGCCTGCCATTTGGAGTGAAACTTAATGAAATGGATCATGAATGCAGAATTATAGCTTTTTCCTTCTGTGCTTACCATTGACTCTATGTACAGATTATTTTAGAAAATAAATTATATATTATATTATATAACTCATTTATATAATACCACTAAATTATAAATTGTTATAGATAACAGTATATTTAACTTCCCATCGGACTATTTTTCAACTTCTCAGTGTTACTTGGGTTGACTTTTCAGCAAACTTCTATCGCATATCTTGAAAGGACAAAGCAACGATTTCCACAACGATGAACCGCAGTGGAACTGATTAATGAAGTCTTTTTGTCTCTGTCACTCCGTCATTCCTTATCTTACAACACCAAATTAATCAAATTAATCCAAATTAACTGGTTTAACTCTATGCTTATATCGTTGCATTTCTGGCTTTTATTTGCCTGCATGTTTTTTTTACAGTAACACTAACACAGTAACATAATGAGTGTCCCATACATGCAAAAATCAAAGCATTGAGAACTTTGTAAGTGTACAGACCGTTAATAAGAAGATACGTTATATAGACAGTTCACTTCATGTATACAGACAGGAGCCATCTTAGATATAGTTTCTGATAGTGCGATCCCTGAAACGGCGTTCATACAGTTCAGAAGTTCGCTGAACTTCGATACAGTTCATGATCATCTGCACCGACGTTCGTGGGTTTGACTTATCGAGACTATATTCTAAGATGGCTCCTGTCTGTATACATGAAGTGAACTGTCTTTATAACGTATCTTCTTATTAAATGGTCTGTACACTTACAAAGTTCTCAATGCTTCGTCTTTGTATGTATGGACCCTCATTATGTTACTGTGTTAGTGTGGGGCTATTTTGAGCCTTGTTAGTGGTATAAACTAGCGATTTCTTTTTATTTAGTCAATGCCCCCAGTGCTAGCATTATACGCTAAACAGTCTTTAGAGATAAACTCTTTACATTCGATTATCATGAAAACAAATACAGAGAACGATTGACTAGGTACCAATGTTTTATTAGACCAAAGGTTCATTGTTTGCGAAGTTCTCCTTTAATGACATAATTTTTGGGTGAAGCAATCCTTTAATTGCGATTAATCACATCTAAAATAAAAGTTTGTAAATGTAATCAAACTAATTATATTCTAAATTCTAATTTTGCCATATAAACCTGATTTGCAGGTTTGAATCAGTTTGGGCGGTTGAATCATTGATTACAACAGTCTACAAACATATATTATATATTTACAAATGTTTTTGTTGGATGTGAT
Source organism: Hybognathus amarus (assembly GCA_030378365.1). Taxonomy (NCBI): domain Eukaryota; kingdom Metazoa; phylum Chordata; class Actinopteri; order Cypriniformes; family Leuciscidae; genus Hybognathus; species Hybognathus amarus. The sequence continues at coordinate 360,544 of JAQIUQ010001620.1, read as the reverse complement.
TAATCGCGATTACGATTTTACAGCACACAGCCAAGTGCTTAAATTTTTCCTTTTGTGTTTGGAGATGCATTTATGTTTTTTATTGTTTTGATGTTTTGGTCACACTTTATTTCGATAGTCACTTTAGACGTTCTACGAATTATAAGTGAATTTTTAACATGTCAACTAACTTCCATTAGAGTATTAGTATATTATAGTAGACTGTCAGTAGACTGTTAGGCTATGGTTAGGTGTTAGGCTTTGGTTTAGAGAGAAGTTTACTGTAGTCACAACATTACTTATAGTCTGTTGAATGTCTATTGGGTACCTACAAATATAAGTGTTAGCAGATATTAAGCTGAAAGTCTACCAATACTCTAATGACAGTTAGTTGACATGTAGTTGAAAAGTTATCTATAGTTAGTAGTAATGTCTAAAGTGGACTATCGAAATAAAGTGTTACCGGTTTTTAAACATATCGGGGGCAGCAGGGTCTGGACCAATCAGCACCTCACCTGCAAAAGTGAAACTACGGCGAACAGACAGAAACAAAGCAAAGAACACCCAAACCACACATCTAAACGTCACATAATGGTGTAACAATTGTAAACTGATTTGATAAAAGCAACAACATGATATTATAAATACAAATAAGAAAAAAACAAAAGTGACATGACCTCTTTAAGGGCCAAACTGTTGACTTTCTTTGGCCATTGTGTGATATATGAGATTTGCTTGACTAGTCGTAAAAACCATTTTAACACATGATTTGTCATTCCTCCTTATCATCTGTCACCAGAATGTGTTTACTAAGGCTTTCTCAGTTTCAGAACTTTACCCTACAGACTGTGAGAACTCAGAAATACAGTTGGTGTAATGTAAACCATTGTGGTGGACAGAAGGCTTGCCAACACACAACAGAAACACATGAGACAGACTTCTGATGTGGGCAGTTGCTTTACAGTGATGGCAGAAACTTTTTAATAGCGTATCAAAGGGTGAAGTGATGGTGGCACTGCGAAGGAGCAGGTGGTGTTTGTATGACTCAATCAGATGGAGCACCAGCCCTCTCTAACCTTGCTGTACAGTATGTCCACACACACACGGCACGCACATTGAATGTAGGACAACAGTTTGCTGGATTTCGTCCTAAAATTAGAGACACCCCACATAGACAGTAGTCATTAATAACCCACACAGACTAGTTACCAGGCTAGCCAACTTTGTTGTACGTTGCACACTTTCTGTACTTTTCGCTCTTTTCTCTCACCCATGTTTTCCTCTTTTCCGTCCTCTCACTCCAAAGCTCTTTAGTCACTGTGTACAAGTAGGTTACATTCAATGCACCACTTCTTGGTACGCTCTCTCATTATATTGTCCTTGTACGAACAACCTGTCACATTCTGTGAGCGGAGTAAGTGGCAATCCCACCCACTTCTAAAACATACACGCTCATGCATACAGTATGCTGCATAACTGATTCTGCCTGGCCCATCATGATCCGTTTTTACAGATGAGTTTGTGTACTCCTTAGCAATCAATCTGGACTAATTATGTTTGTGCTGACAAATTGATGGCACCCTTTCAGAATGGCGTTTTACATTTCACTCCATGTGTCTTTTTAATGCATATTACATTATGTGTGTCTTCTTTAGGAATGTTTGGTCTTACAGATTTTTATGTTTTGGATATTTTCATTGAATATAAACTTTTTCTCCAGAGAAACTTTGTGAGATATTTATTCCTATATAATTGTATTATTCTCAGTTATATATTACCGTTTAAATGTTTGGGGTTGGTAAATTGATTTAAGTATTAATAGGATAAATAATAGGACAATAGAGACACCAGAATAACAATATTCATGATTCTGAAGCTGAATATACTCAATTATTATTTTAGACAATATGTTAAAATATATATCTTCACAGACTAGATGCATTTAAAATAATGTCAGTCAATTCGTACTGGTGACATTAGACATTTAGCATTATCAGGACACACAAATATTCCTCCATTGCATTATTATACACTATATTCAACATTTTATAGTAGTTTAATGTAGTACCACTGACACTTAAAGGGATAGTTCACTTTGAAATTAATTTTTAATATGTTTTAGCTTACCTCAAGGGCATCCAAGATGTAGGTGTCTTTGTTTCCACAGTTTTTTTTTAATTTTAATATTTTTAGGTCAAACCGTTCTGTGTCTGTCAGTCATATATTGGAGGTTGATGGGGTTACTCATATAGGAACTGTTGTGAGATATTTTTGCTCCGTATTTTTTCTATTTATTAAGATGCAATTTATTTCAGTGATGGCGATGCTGAATTTTCAGCCTCATTACTCATTCTCTTACAGTGTCACATGAACCTTCAGAAATCATTCTAAAATACTGATTGTTTTAATATGTAATACATGTTTGCCCCCACACACAATTCCACCAATTCCAGCTAAATATTGTTCCAATCGAATCTATGCTGCATTACACAATTTGAATGTGTTTTTTAAAGGCTGTTTCATGTTGTCTTTAACTAAATCAAATCAGAATTGGAATATGTAGTCAGCATATGAGTCACACAAGATCTAAGTAATCTGTACAAATTGTTTCCCAATGGCTTTTCTCCAGCCTGCCAGTATCTGAATGTCCTGCCTGTCGCTTTCCAGTCAGACATTTATCACACATCTTTGTTTTAGTCCCTTATTCAGATAAAAGCAGGTGGACCGGAATAGACCTGGAAACTTGACGCAGTCAGATTTCAAACAAACTAATGTCCACATACTTATCGTGTCACTGAGATGCCCAAGACTGCTGTTACAGCTTTTACTTAAGAGTTGATTACCATGGCAACATGCTATAATGGGAAAGCTCTCTCTCTCCAGTTTTGCTGTTGTTAGTTTGCATTACTGCTGCTGGATGGGCGAAACGATGTAAACCTCATTCCTCTGTCTGTGGACATGCCAAATAACAGGAAGTGCATGCTGAGATCTAAATGATGAAAGACGTGTGAAAGATCTAACTTATTAATAACCGCTTGGTGAAGTGCCTTTCTGAATATTAGTCTCAAAAGTAAAGGGCACTGGCCACTTCTGGTTCCTCTAAATGCCACCTCCACCTCATCTGCTCTGGCAAAGTCCACAAAATGCAAACTGCTGCCGAAGCCGTATTCATATAGCTGTAAAATATAATATCGCCACTATCAATATGGTAATTTCCCCAGCCCAGCCCTGAGAGATCATAAAACCTGTATTTGGTAGCAACTTTTCAATAATAAAAAGGGAGGGTGTTCTTGAGTCTGCATCCTGTGTTTAAAAGCCCCATTAAATCACAATGTGGTTGTAACCGAGGCCCTGGATCTCGCCTTGAAGGTCACCTTATAAAAGCCTCTGGATATAGGCTCCAACAGAATGTCTTCAGTGGATCGCTAATGGAAACTATCACAAACATCTCACAGGGCTTGTTATCCTTGTTATATTTTTATTAAAACTAACATTATAAAGTATATATATTTTTTTCTTTTACTTTGAGCAATGATGGAGCTATACTTGACTTTTCTTAGGAGCATATAAAAAAACAACAACTCATTGGACAAAATGAAATGTAATATTGTAGAAGTTATAAACAGGATTATTTGAGTTCAGATTAACATTTGAGGGCAGCAATTGTATTGATAATGTCAAAAACCAATGTAATGTTACTTGAAAACATTATAGCCTACTATTCCTACCAAACTTCCATGGTTACAGTTAGTGTTACTACAGTAACTGTCTGATCTGATCTTTGGACACTGGATAGTTCGTTCATGGCACAGTGTTTCTTCTGGTTTCCTCGTCAGTGCTGTTTCGATTCATTAATAACGGAGAAATGTGAATGTTTCTCACTAGATCTCACAGTGACGTTATTACCTCAGTGGCGAATTCAAATGCTATCTTTACTGGATGTTGTAGCGCTGTTTTTTAACAATGCTGCTTGATCAAGATTGGCTCGCGCTGCATTGGTCCAAAGTAAATGGTCCTTCAACCACACAATAACGAATAGCTCAGTTTCGTTCTGCTTATATTATTTGCCATTTGATGTTGGGAAATGTTGTGGTCACACCAGCGTCTCTTACATAATGAGCGCGCTTGCCACGCGCGACATGCCTACATTTGAAATAACAAAAAACTAACCGTCCGGTTTAAAAATGCATACTGAAAACCAAACCGAAAGCCTCGCACCGAACGGTTCAATATGAATAGGTGTATTGTTACACCCCTATAGGGTTTAAATATTTTATCCAGCATAGTTTGATTGGGAAGTTTGTGTGCAAAACAGCCAGGTGTTACTATTGCATTTAAGATTATTGGCCAGATTTACTTATACCAGATTTACTAACTGTGCTCATTTTCTCAATACTCGGAAGATGACGGGCTCCCTAAGCATGATCCCAATCAGTATGGTTCATCCGACTACGCCTCCGTTCCCTTCTACAGGGAACGAGGGTTACATACGGAACTCAGATGTTACTCTGAAACCCTAACACCTCCCCCAACTTCATCTGCCTAGAACTGTGTGCCTATTTATGTATAGCAGCAGCATATGTATCTATTGACAGTAACAATCCACACTTGCTCTGCAAAAACATGCATAGCAGATCTTGTCCGCTAAGATCAAATACACAAATACCAAAAAAAGAAAAAAAGAAAAGACAAACATATGCAATTGATGATATGATTTGCAATGTTCATACTAACAATTTTGCACAGGATTTTGCCTATTAGTTACTTACTTATAGTTACTTTTAAAGGTGTTAATGGATTTTAAAGTTTTCAACAGAAACTTTCATAACCCTGTCCCTGGCCATCTTTTTGTTCTGTTTCAGAATAAGATCATTCTGGATCCACTAACATTTAGTGAGGCTCGCTTCAGGCCGTCACTGGAGGAACGTCTTGAGAGCATCATAAGTGGCGCCGCCCTCATGGCCGACTCCTCCTGCACACGCTGACGATCGCCGTGAACGCATCGTAGCCGAAGTGCAACGCCGTGCGCCAAGCCCTGCAAGACCTGCTGAGCGAGTACATGAACAATGTAAGTCCTGAACATCCTTTTCCACTATGAAGGTAGCTTGATTATTAATTCCTTAAGTGAATTATTATTATAATTTTTTTACTCTTTGTTAGTTTATTGGTTTAGGTTTAGGTGCTTTTCTTTGTTTCATATTTTTGTATTGTCCTTAGGTTTAGTGACTCACAGCAAGGCTTGATGTTTAAATACTTTTTGTGGCTAATTGTGGCATGGTACTTTACCTTAATTCACACACACCCTACATTGATTGTGATTCATACCTAAGGCTGTATGGCTAGAAAACATTTTCCTCAAACAACCATGGTTATAGTAGCTCATACCTTTCAGGGAATTGACACATACCATTTACATACTCACAATATGTCTTAGTAAGTATTTATGTAATTATCTTAAGCTGTTTGAGGCTATTTGTATATATGTATTAGAGTTTCCACTGGAAAACAATGGTGCCTGTCAAAGAGTAGAGGTTTATGCCAGTCAAATATCGTGCCTATGAGGCCTGGGCCTGGCCATGGACATATTTGAAATGTCTCACTCTATCGTTTGTTGTTTAGGTCTATTTTTATAGCCATTTTAGGCGTGCTCTTTGAAATGCAGCATGCGATTGTTGTTTAATAACTTTCAAATGTTAGAGCCTGTTCCTTTATAACATTGACAAAGGTTATTTATTTTTGCTTTATACATTTTAGGCTTATTCTCAAATTCATATTGTGTTAGGGGGGCGGAATAAGTACGCAATTTTAATCAGACAATTTGACCGTAAAAGATTTAATTTTGTTCGGACATTTAATTTTTTTCCTGGTCAATGTCTGGTAATTACCGGTCAACGGAAACCCTGATATGTACATGCGTAATATACATACTTCCCCTTTCCATCATTCCCTCTTGGATAGATACTGACTGTTTATCTTGGGAAAGTTCACCAGTTAAAAGGGTCTTAATATTCTTTGATAAATCAATACTCTGCCCTTTAGTACATCACAACCCTTTATTTATGTGTCTCTCTGTGTTTGTTGTTCTTTTACTCAAATGAAAGACTTTAAGGCATATAATCCTATAGAATTATCATGATGGTGTGTATGCATGTGCCTATGTGTCTTTCTTGTTGTGTTTATCTGTCAATTACATTGAAACAGGTGTCACAAAGCCATTGGCAAGTGTTCTGTAATATTGATCGTTTTGGTATCAATGGGCCTGTCTGGCTCTGATGCTATGCAGTAATCAATGGCTTCTACCCAGCTGTAATCGAAATGCATGTTTCCTAGTGCTGGTTTGCTCAAGCACCATACGGGAACAGAGGGATATTAAATACAACCTCTCATTCGATTAGCGATGCCCCTTTAGTCAAAACACAATGCCAGTGGAGATGAATATCACATCAGCACTCAAATTACAAGCTCCTGCTCTGGATGGAAATGTGTTTGTGTTGCTAGGACACTTGTTTTATGTGAGTTTTAGTCTCTCAACGGATTCATTTTGTTGTGCTTTTTTGTTATGTTTGCACATATATCAATGTATTTTTCACCCAAATAGTCTCTAGATATTCTTTAGCTGCGTTTACAGACTGATGCTGTACGAAACATTTTTTGTCTCAAAAGACCAATGATCTGTTTTATAGCTAGTACAGGATCCCACAAGTTTACAAGTCAGCATTGTTGACTTCTAGCTTCTGGGAATTAAGGGTACAGTAGGCAGAAGTGTCTGATTTCTCCATTGCTTTAGTTTCTCCTCTAACACCTCTTCAACTTCTGCCACCTTCTTTCCATCTTTTGCTCTAATCGCTCTTCAAGCTCAAGCCTGAACGACTTATGGAACGGCATGAGCTTGATCAATGTGCTGGTTTGCAATAAATTAAGTTCAAGTGACAAGAGATGTCTATACTTGTCCTGGCTGGTAGTGATCGTTGATTGGTGACACCCGCCCAGGCTCCCAAGACCACTGCTGAATAATCAGAATTGGCTGATTTAGTTACGGCAGCCTGGACAGTCCAATCTATCAATTGATCGGTTGGAGTAATGCATTGCTGACCTGGGTCAAGGGAGCTCGGTTTGTGGCTAGAGGTTGAGAGGGTCCAGGGTTTTGTGGGTGTGGTGGTTCACCTCGCTAGCCTGGCCTGCAATGCACTAAAGAGGATTTTGGGAGTTGATTTGTAGAGCTTAATCTCACACTTAGCGGGACGTGGCACTCTGGTGGTCACACTGCGTTTAAAGAAGATTGATGCCTGTTTTTTGGGCCTCCAGGGGGCTACACAGAAAGGCTTGATCAAGAGGAAGGTTCTTCAAACACTCCATCAGCCTAACAGTGTTGCAACCAGCCACACAAGGACAGAGCCTATGCGACCAGAAGATTACTTTAGAAGAACAACAGAAAACCGAGTTATAGAGAAATAGAAACAATGAGATGCATAGATAGATATAGATAGAAGCACATGAGATCTGGTGATAACACAAACTCTATTCTGCAGTTCTAGGGTAGGATTCTGTTTTGTGACTCAATATTAAAAGTTGGGTCACCAGCACTTTATGTGCATCTAACACCCCAAATAGTTGTTCGGCTGGGGCATTTTCAGTCCTGAGGTTGAAGCATTTCCAATTAAAATCTTAGAATTGAAATATATTGTATTACTATTATGACCAATAGGCTTAGTGTTATATCAGCCATTACCTTTATTGGCTACTTACAAGTCAGTTGCATGTGGTGGAGGGGCCATTCTAAGAATACATTTGATTGGACAAAAATGGGTTGTAAAATAGTGTAACCCATAATCCTAGAATAAATTATTATATGAAGAGAGCCATCTTAAGTGCCATTTGAAATTTTCTTCTAAAATGATCATTTTTATCAAGCTTGTATATTTAAGTTCAGTAATTTCACTTAAATGGCAATGAAGATTACCTGTTAATTGTCATTTAAGTGAAATTACTGAACTTAAATATACAAGCTTGATAAAAATTGTCATTTTAGAAGAAAATTTCAAATGGCATTTAGAGACTTTTGCATCTGAACTCTTCATATACACACAATTAGTTTTGAATAAGCATTTTTAAATGAATAATTTGAGTGAGTGATTCAGTGACTCACTGGAACAATATGGAACAATAATATTATTGGAACAATATGGTAATTGTAAGTGTTTGTAACTGTAAGTGTTTTTTTTTTTTTACTAGGGCTCGTCAGTTTAACGTGTTATGCCGTTAACACAAACCCATTTTAATGGTCTTTTTTCCACATGCTTTTGCAACAGGGCGCGAGCATTCGCTGCACTATTGAAACCCATTCATTTCAATGGCTTGTGCTCGTGACTACGCTTTGTTTCTTCCACGACCAAAAGGCAAGAGCAGCAGCACGCACACTGCAGTCTAAATTCAAAATAGTTCAACTTTTGCTGCTGTGACGATTACCGGCCGCGCGCCAATATAAACTTTCTGGCATGCAAAAAGTTTTGAAATATGGCGTAACACGCGCATTCCATGCCCTGTCTGAAAGCACCAAATCCAGCTAGACCGGAAACACACTTGTTGTGAGCCGGCCAAATAGTAGGTTAACGTTACATTTTAAATGAATGATGAACGCAAGAAGCCAAAATGGATGCCAATAAGATTCTGAATTAAAAAAAAAGTTAACTTTTAAAAAGTTGCCAAATGGTCCCATTGACAAGACTGAAAGTTATCTGTATGTTTTGTCGTTGTGAACTGAGCTATAATCGCAGCACGTCCAGTCTGAAAAACCACTTGATGGTGGCCGAAGCACACACCCTCGTCAATATTGGGACCTGTCAGTATTTCTTTCACCCTTTCATTGATGGACAGTGTTACGTACAGTACATTGTGTGAGAGATTATTTGCTTCAAGTGTGAATGTTTTAGTGTGAAATGAACACAGTATCATCAATGTTTTCAATAATAATAATAATAAAAAAAATAAAACAAAATTAAAAAAAATAAAAAAATTTCACAAAGCTAGCCGATCCACTTTTCATGTTGATAAGAGCATTAAAATTAGAAAAAATAATAATAATAATAATGGGGCAAAAAGAAATCAAGATACATTTAGAATAAAAAAAAAGCACATTAATTGTGATTATCGCGATTAAATATTTTAATCGTTTGACAGCACTATTTTTTACATTACATTACATCAATCTGATTTGTTTTTGGCGGGCTCTTAAAAATGTTGGCCTCTTATTAAAAAAAGTGGATTTTTAGCTCATTGTAGGTCTATTGAATGCATAGTTCAATGTTTCATTTTTTTTTTAATAAAAGAGTTTGAGTATCTAAAAACAGTTGCAGAATGTTGTGACTTTTTGCCCATCTCCCTAGGATAGCTAATAACAAGCTGTCGTGACATGACACAGTAATGTCATGTGACTGCTGGTACCTCTGCACAGTGTCCTCCCACGCCGCACAAAGTGCTTTGATGCCTCCAATTTGGACAAGTGCTAGACAACGTCTCACTGGACAAGACCAGTCATTTCAGAGAAAATAACCCTACAGCATGCACAAAAAAAGGCCTTTCTTTCGACTCTCACCATCCATCTTACTCCGTCTGCATTGGTCCAAAACCTGCCCCCAAAGACATAAACAAAAATATACATGCATATCACACACTCCCCTTCAAGCTTTTAAGCAAAGCCTCCTGTAAACATCTCCTGTGATTTGCTCTCTCTCTCTCTCTCTCTCTCTCTCTCTCTCTCTCTCTCTCTCTCTCTCTCTCTCTCTCTCTCTCTCTCTCTCTCTCTCTCTCTCTGTCTCTCTCTCTCTCTCTCTTTCTTTCTCCTCTACTTTTATCTTCTGCTAGCACAAATTTTGCTGTCTCTATTAACAACTATTGACCACAAGGTTGTTGAGTCCTCTTAGTTCTCATGTAGCCTGGCTGAAGGTCGAGGACTCTTTTTTCAGCTGTTGGCTACAACTGGTATTTGTTACATTTTTAAGTACACTGAACAAAATTAAAAACACAACACTTAAGTGTATGCCCCCATTTTTCATGAGCTGATCTACAAAGATCTAAGACTTATTCTGTGTACACAAAAGGCCTACACATTTTTCAAATATTTTTCAAAAATCGATCTAAATCTGTGTATAAGTGAGCACTTCTCATTTGCCGAGAGGTATGGCATATCAAGATGCTGATTAGACAGCATGATTATTGTTAGGGTTAGGTGCTATACTGTAGGTTCGGGTTTGTAGAAAAAGTTGAGAGAGGACCGTCAAAAAAAAAAGTTTTGGCAGAATAAAGGGATACTTCACCTCTAGATAGATGAAAGTGTATCACTTGTTTAGCGTTCATGTAAACAATACATTCAAATTCACCAATCAGAATGAATTCAGTTAGATTGAAACAAAAGATGTGCATGTAAACAATGAATGGCGACTGCAGAAAGCAACTGAATCCTGGACATTTCAGGGAAAAAGAGGATGGTAACCCCTACTACTGCAGCAGCTTTCTAGCTTAGCTTTCAAAAAAAGATGGCTGACACTGTTTGTACATTCTGTGAGTGAGATCCCCACCCTCTATGGTTGAGTTGAAAACTAGCTACTACTGACTGTAGTCTTTAAAGGATGTTTTTTGTGTCATCAGATGATAAACTCTAGTCTCAGGGGGATATGAGGGTGGAAAGTACTACAGGTTTTCTACTAATACAAATCTTAAAGGAGTCAGTTCACTTAAAAGTAGTTCAGTAGTTAAAAAAAAAAAAATATATATATATATATATATATATATATATATATATATATATATATATATACACACACACACACACACACACACATTTTGCTGATAATTTACTCACCCCCATGATCATCCAAGATGTCCATTACTTTCTTTATCAAAATTAATGAATCTTTTCCGTGTTGTTCATTCATCGTTCAATGAACCAAATGACACATAAACGAGTTTGAACAAGGTGACCATTTGAGATTACAAAACTTAAAATTTGTTGTTTATTTATAAACGTTTTAAAACATATAATTTTTAAATAAGTGATCGTTTCGCTTGATAAGACCCTTATTCATCGTCTGGAATCGTTTAAAGCCATTTGGACAGTTTGCACTGAAACTGTCTTTTGGACCTTGATCAGTTTGGTTCCCACTGAAGTGCATTATATGGAGACAAATCCTGGAATGTTTTCATCAAAAACCTTAATTTCTTTTCGACTGAAAGAAAGATTGACATGGATATCTTGGATGAGATGGGGGTGAGAAAATTATCAGCAAACGTTTTTTTAAGTGAACTACTCATTTAATGCTAAATCCTGAAGTATCCCTGTAAACAGACTGCTACAATATAATTCATAGTTCATATATATATATATATATATATATATATATATATATATATATATATATATATATATATATATATATATATATATTAGGGCCGTGCAAAAATTAATCGATTAAATCACATCCAAAATAAAAGTCTGTGTTTAACATAAGGATATTTTGTGTGTGCCGTATATAATTATTTTGTATATATAAATACACAAACACACTGCATGTATATACTTAAGGAAAATGTGCTATTCATATATAAAAATATTAAAAATTTATATAATATATAGATTATGTAATTTTAATATAATAAACAAAATTATTATATACAGCACACACAAATATATTATGTAAGCACAGACTTTTATTTTGGATGTGATTATCACAATTAACTTTTGCACAACCCTAAATATATATATATATATATATATATATACATACATATGTGTGTGTGTATATATATATATATATATATATATATATATATATATATATGTGTGTGTGTGTGTGTGTGTGTGTGTCTGTACTTTCTTGCTCAAAAGTGCTGTGCACTGGGGACAAGAGGAACTTTTGAGCTTTTTGTAGATCCTCTGCACCTTCACAAGGGCATCTGAAACTGTAATGAGAAAACTCAGAGGACGCATAGTTGCAAACTCTCAAGGAGGGACCTTTTATCTTCCAATTTCCTTTACAAGGACTCCTGCCTGCTTGCTGGCCCTTGGCCTTGCTCTGGTAACACAAGGAGAGAAGCATTTCTTTAAATGATCTTCTCCCTCTTATTCCCCCCTCCCCCAAAGCTCTATCTCTATTGGTGTTAATATGGACTTGCATTGCGACTCCTGTCCCACCCTCAAAAAAAAAAAGGTTTTCAGGTTATAAAACAAAATTAGTCCCCATATATATTTAAAGGGCTTAATTCGGCGACGCTCTGCGAGTTAATTCAGGCAAGGTAGGAGCAAAGTGGAGTTTATAATTCCCCAACATTTTCATTAATTTGCTCCTCATGTTTTCTGCCTGCAGTAATCGGGGAATGAAATAGGGCTCAGAATGATGATAAATCACTCGGTTCGCTGTGTTTTCTGCGGTGCTGCTTCATTACTGAACGCTGATGAGAGTGAAAGTAGTTTTTGCATTGCTTTGTGAGTCGGGGGAGGGGGAGAGATGTGTCATTTTCTACCCTCTCACCAGCTGGCATTTTCTCTGTTTTTTTTTAAAAAAATTCTTTTATATCTGTGTGTTTTGGTCAAATATGTACTAATGCCTACATAAAATTTGTGAGTTTAACTCTCTATGTGCATTGAAAATGTTTTTCATGTGGGTGAGTATGTGAAGGGCTGCACATTCTGTCTCTTTTGTTGCATCTTTTTCTTCTGTTATATTTGTTTGCTCCAGGCTAGCGAGCACCTCACTCATTTCATTTCGGCCGGTTTGTGTCTGGTTGTAAATCAGTCTTGGGGTTAGCAGGGTTTAAAGGGCTGAATGTGATCCAAACAGGCCAAAATCAATCTTGCTGTGGCAATTTTCTTTGGCTCTTTTCTTCCTCTGAATGACTTGCTGGTCATTCAGCTGTATTGTTGGTGAAAGTATCACTATGCTGAGAATGTGATGTTGGTATACCTTGAATTCCTGCATGTCAAGAACTGAAGATAATAATTTCCTGTTAAACCATGTTGAAAATATAGCTGTAATATAAGGAACAGCTATTGAATTCCCTCAGAACTAAAAACAGAAAAGTCACTTTTTGACTTTGTTTGAAGTTTGTAAAGTTTGAAGTTTGTCCTGGTGTGTGCTAAGTTTATTTTGTGTGGTCCGTTTTGTTTTTAAAGGCATAGTTCACCCAAAATGTCATTAATACTCACTTTCAAATTGTTCAGACATGTAGGTTGTGTTTTATTGTTTTAATCTAATACTAAATTAGAACTTTTAATCAATATTGACTCTTTTTTTATTTAAATACAACTCAGAGTGACTAATGAAGTATAATGAAAGTTGTCCATTTATCATACACTTTATTACAAGTATGAATGCACTATTTCAATTGCAATAAGCTGACAATTATTTTCATGCTATTCTTGATAACTAAAGAATGTAAAATTATTACTTAGCATTACCAACCGTACCTAGAATATATCATTTTTTCAACGCGTTAAATTGTAAAAATATATTGCATACATTTATCTGGTTTCAACAACCAGATGCATATACACTTGTCCAGTTTCGTCTGAAATGCGGCCCAGACCACCTCCTGAAGTGGTTTGGGCAATCAGATTCAGAATCGGTCGAATGCGCTTCGGAGGGCATTTACGCCTGGTCATTTCATGATCGGATATCCGATCACAGAAAACGTATGAAGTGGCAGTGTTGGGGAAGCTACTCTGTAACTGTAGTTTGACAAGCTACAAGATACTCGTGAAGTTAAAGTAGTTTAATTACAGTCAAGCTACCTGTTTAGAAAAGTAGTTTGCTACACTACAAGTTACTATCAAAAAGAAGCTAGCTACATTGAAACTACTTTTGTTTTTTTTGAACAACACACTGTATATTATAAATAACTGAATAAGTCTCTGAGGAATGTTTTAAGTAAAAATATTTAGTGTTTAAAACAAGACAATGCAATTACGATTTCAAAGAGTTTTGTTTTATTACACACAACACTAAAAAATATCCGACTGTTTGTCAAAATTGCAGCAAATAGCCTACAACATTGCAAGAACGAAATATACATTCAACGTAAATTGCATGTAGAACATTTTCTCAAAAATACTGATTGAACTTGGACAAATAAGGCCATATATAATTAACGTTAGTTGTTTCTCCATCCTCCAAATCTGCCGTCGCGTCTTGCTATATAATCATAATATGGGTGTGTCAACCCACTTCTGTGCGTCAGTGAACCGTTAGCCACAAGATGCGTGATTAAACAACAGGTAATGGCAAAACATTAGTTTGTAATCTAACAAGAAGAAGAATATCCTTGCATCGCGCTGATTCCCTATGGCTGATTCGCGCAGTCTCTGACAATGTAGCAATGTAGCTTTTGCTCACGCTACACCGCTATACTTGCTGCAAAAAGTAGTTAGCTACTGGAAAAGCTACACTGTTTAAAAAGCAACTGAGCTACTGCCAAGCTACTGAAAAATGTAGTTAAGTTAGTAGCGTCGCTACTTGTAGTTAACTACTCCCCAACACTGTGAAGTGGCCAGGTGTAAACAACCCCTTAGTCATGTGCATGTTGCTCTTCTAAATAATCACTTGGGTGAAAAACATGAGCCTCTCCAGTAAAGTCTCCGGGTTCATCCGATGAATTAGCTTTCTGCTCTGGCTTGGCGTCGACATTCCCTCTGCGCCAATTAAGGACGTTTCACAGGCATCGTGCCGTGAATCAGAACACTCGCCGTGCAAGCGAGGCCCGAGACGCTGACACCATTGCATATGACTGGGCGTCCATGTTGCAAGGCTACGTCATTCTCAGTTGAGGCGATGCAGGCAACCGAGATTATTTTTTTTTAGGCTATCTCATATTAAGGGGATGACATGGAATTAGCTTATCCCCAATTGAGTTTCAACTTGACCACACCCCCTCCCCACAACACTTGAGAGCGGCTAACGCGATTGATATTGATAGGTGGATGGCGCTGTGGAATCGAGTGTAATTGCGTTAATCGTGCAGACATGGATCTGAGGAGCAGGGCTCTAACTGTGTTAGCGCACAACATGTTAGCGTTATGAATGCAGGGGGTGAACTTGGTTGGGTGATGGAGCATGCAGTTCATCCCGCAGCCCGAGCGGAAGGGGGCCGGAGGAGAAATGCATGCTGGGCTGTTGAGGTAAACCATGTGGAACCGTTCAATCAGAAATAGGAGGCAAAGAACGAGAGAGATATGTGGAGACTGAATACTGGGGGATAAAGTAAATGCTTAAGAACGCTGGATTATGGGCCTGCTATTTGCCTTTAAACAAGAATCAAATGGTTTTGTTTTATTTGCTGATGTCATTGTTCCTGTTGTTGGTTTGTTGTCCCCCTTTAATAGGTTAGTAATGATAATGCACTCATATTCTGAGTTGTCATTTGACTTAAAGGGTCATGAAACCCTAAACCCAATTTTCTGAGATTTTAACAGGTAACAGGCAATTTTCTGAGATTAGGTATGTGTGTTGAACACCATTTAAGACAATGTTAGAATCCGTTAGATTTAATAGTAGGGGGAAATTTCTTTTTTTTATTATTTCTGTATTTCTATCGACTGAACCAGTGATTCTATTTTTTTTTAGTTGGTTCTTTTTTGGTTTGCAAAAAACAACGTTGGTCTTAATCGATTCACATTCATTTGGACCGCTCTCCCAAAGAACCATCTGATCCAATTTCTCAGGCAGTAAAACAAACAGGCAGCATCAGAGAACAAACAGCACTGTTTTTCAGTTTCACATGTGAACATGCTCTGCCATTGTTGGTCCTTTTCATTCCCCCACGCATGACACATGAGAATAATTCACCAGTCTTTGTTAGCATTTCTCTGCTAGTCTTTATCTCATAAGCGGCGCTAAATGTGAAGTTTTAATCGCTTTTCTGCTTGGAGCTCAGAGCTCCATAAATATGTTCTGTCAACATGTAAACATTTATAAATAAGTCACACCGCCCCTATGTTTCAGCCTGGTTGCTTGCACACCCTTTCTATGAGTGAAAACGAATGTCTCTCTCACCCCAGTTTATTGTGCCTCCTTGTTTACAACATAAAAACATGAAATATAAATGCTGGTGTGAAGACAAAGGCATTAGGGTCATTTATGATGCATAAGCTTATCCATCCTGATTCCATCGATTTTGCACTTTAGATTCCCACTATACAGACAGATGTGAGGGTGGGGAGTGACTCAACTGTCGGTATACTTCACCTTTTTTTTTTCTTTTTCTTTTTTTGTACTGATTATCCATAACGGACTGTGTGTTGGTGTCTTCTCTGAGACCAAAAGCAGTATGTTTAACACCGTCACATACTATGTGATTTAGTAAATAATGATTTTGATTTGACATTCAAAATCAAAAAATCTATATGACATTCACAATTACAAAACAAAGCAAGAATACTGCTTGAGTTTCTTTGACCTTAGACATTGTCTTCTTCAGAAACCAGTGCACATATTTTGACATTTTGTAAAAAAAAAATAAAATAAAAAAAATAAAATAAAACATACTCATATAAAATATATAATATTATATATATATATATATATATATATATATATATATATATATATATTAGTTATATACATACATATCATTATGCTACACACACACACACACACACATATATATATATATATATATATATGTACATACATACATACATACATACATACATACATACATACATATAATTATTTACACAAAACATGTATAAGCATCATATTTAAAAGTAAATTACTTAATATTACTGTCTGTAAGCCCACTTTGTAGTAAGAGTTACATAAAACAAGATTTCTGGAATTATGTTAACATGACCTCCATTAAACACACAAATCCAACAAATGGTAAGTGCTGAAGTCCATTATTCAGTAATGCAATTAAATCAGTATCAGTCAAATACCTTGTACAGTATGCATTTGAAAAATAAATGTGCAATTTCAGAAATTACAAATTGTAAACACAAACCAAAAACATCATCTTCTAAATTCATAGACCTTTATTTTTTTATTTTTTGAATTTATTGGATGGGTGGATGGATAGAGATTCACCCTTCACCAAGAAAAATATCAGCCAAGACATTTTTTCAAATATTCACATTTTGTGAATTTATATTTTAGGATGCTTCTAAATAAACATCAGCAAGACCAGATCAGATTAGTCACCTCTGCACTTACTGGAGAAATCAAGCCAACAGAAGACATAGATGTGTGGTCAGATTATGGTCAGGGTGGTTGTAAATCTGATCAGTGTTGTTTGTAACCTGCAATGGTGCCACAAATGGCATTAATTGTCCTTATCGTACCCATAAGACCCTCCTCTCCTCCTCAACCCACACACCAGAGTGACCACTCATCAATTTATCTGATACGAGCTGTTGCTATTAGTCGACTAGGTTTTATGTTCCTATCCTGTAAACACGGGGTAACTGGGGTCGCCGAGTCCAATTTATAGAAGCTTTGACAGGCTATTTACTGAAGCCAGACAGAAAAATGGTTCTGATTGTAGATCTTGTGATTAGAAGAGCCAAACTCCTATGAGGTGGTATATAGTTGGATGCATTTTACCCTGCACAATTGTGAAACCATCTTGCTGATGGTTACTATTAAAACAATAATATAGGCAGATAAGGTCTGCCTCTATTAATATCAATACCAAATATATATATATATATATATATATATATATATATACCATCCAATACAAATATATATATATATATATATATATATATATATATATATATATATATATATATATATATATATATATATATATATATATATATATATATATATATATATATTTGGTATTGGATGGTATTTTTTTACTAATACCTTCAGCACACTTTGCAGTCCAAGAAATCGCCCTTTTCTTCCGATGCTTTCTCCACCTACCGCCATCAGATAGGTGAGGCTTTGACCTTAATTCTTCACGGTCTGTCAGCCACTCCCGGGCTGGCACAGCGGGTCATCAATAATGTCTGGCCCGGCATTGCCCACTGCTGGCACGGCGAACCCGCGGCTGCACTACACCCTGCCAAGCCCTGGGAGAGTTTATTAATGAGAATAGCTTGAGTGGGCATAGGTGAGAAGTGTGTGTGTGTGTGTATGAGAAGAAGGCATTTTTTCGGTCTTGCTTCTGGGGTTCTACACTGTAGTTCTAGGGTCTTTCTTCAAGACACCTATTTTTTAGAGGAACCGTTTTGACCAGTCATCTCTAAAACACTGGCAAGAGTGAGGAAATCCCCCCGGGTCAGTTCTCCATTGAACAACATTTGATCACCTTCACACTCTTTCATGGGAATTGTGAACTTCTAGCTGTGTCTCATTTCACCCCTTAGGTGCACTGCCCACTAAAAGTAATTGTTAGTGGAATTGTTTAGAAGAATTGGAACCACATTTGATATTTTTGCACGATTCTCAACCCTGTTCCCTTCACAGTGTACTTAGTACTAAACAAGGGAGCATATTGGGACTATTCCAAAACCAACTAGTGTGCTGTTTATGATAAAACTAAATCAAAATATTCCTTTTACTTTAGGTTCATGTTTTAGTGCACAGCACAATCTGGAGTGCCATGCACCATTTCAGCTGAGTTCAGTAGCCTTGCTGTCTCTGGGTTCTGCTGTGGTTTTCACTAAAGAAACGGTGTCATCTCATCTTCCCACTTCTATCCACCTCCACTCCTGTAATTACTTGAAAGCATTTAAATATGGTGCTCAGAATGGTGGCTTTTGAGTGTCTAAATGAGCTTGGCTGTTGCGCGTTTGCTTGAGTGAAAAGTATGCGAGTTTGATGGTATGCTTTTACTCTTGACATCTGACATATCAGACTTTTTAAGTAAACATTTGCGTCACAACATTTGATCATATACTTCCTCCACAAACTTTCCCATACATGTGTTTAAAATGATATTTTGGTAGAACAAATATACTGTAAGTCCTCTGCTCTTCATGACCTGTGATTTTATTTCATTGAAACTTAAATTGTTTAAATCTTCAACTGCTCAATGAAATGGATCTCTCTGTAGGCTATTTGGAAAGTTATAGGACACTTGAGCTACACACTTTTGTCTGTACAAATGATACATTATTTATTTATTGTCTTTTCTGTCATTATCATTTGCCACAGATGTGTCCTTCAATGAGATGTCCACACCTGGTGGATGGACTATGATTTTTCAGCATGCTAATATGTGTACTATTTTAAAGCTGCAGTCCGTAGCTTTTTTTGGTGTTAAAAATTATTCAATAGTACATATTTGAGAAAATCCATAACCTGCCAGTGTTCAACGCTAGTGGTACTGGTGGATTTCCGCGGGAGATTGAGCTTGTCTTTGCGTCATTACATCACATCTACAGTATACACATAAAGGAGGAGTCTCGACTAGTAGTCTATATTGTGTGTGAAGATGTTGGAGGTGGAAATTTATAGTTTGTTGCCTTTTCTCACAGCACTTGATATAATTAAAAATTTATAAACTTATCAATTTTATGGTTGATCCAGAAAGGTTCAAACGACAATCACCAGTGACAACAGATTCACCCGTTTTAAAATGCAAAATACTTCGTTCAGACTTCGGAGTGGCTACAGAAAAAAAAAAAAGTACCCATGCCAAAAAAGGATACATTTCGGAAGGACATTACATATAGTCACGCAATGCTGACGATCTTAAAGGGACACTCCACTTTTTTGGGGAAATAGGCTCGTTTTACAGACTCCCCAGAGTTAAACAGTTGGGTTTTACCGTTTTTGAATCCATTCAGCCGATTTTCTGATGTTTAGAAGAATATCAGTAACCAGACAATTTCTTGTCCCATTTACTTCCACAGTAGGAAACAAATATATACTATGGAAGTCAATGAGACCAGAAACTCTCTGGTTACTGATATTCTTCTAAATGTCAGAAAATCGACTGAATGGATTGAAAAACGGTAAAACCCAACTGTTTAACTCTGGGGAAGTTGTAAAATGAGCCTATTTCCAAAAAGTGGAATATCCCTTCAACATTAACAATTTGAGAACAAAGTATAATTTGCACGGTTTTGCGTCATTTTAGATTTAATCAGCGCGATTTTACTGCAATGTAAGAACCAGAACAAAAGTGAATGTTTGTTACTTGTTCAGATGAGATTTTCCTGTGAAAATTATTATGTTGGTCATACTTCCAAAAATTATAATCTGTGATTCTGAATGACAGTATCCACACCGCTGCGGTGAATGACAGCTGCACACTCTAATCAAACATTGTGTTCATTCGTGATGTGTCGTGTCAAAGTACAACTCATGTAAAGTTCATAAGTCCGCGATAACTGCAATTGCAGATTTTGAACAGAGATGGCGACAAATAGGCAAAACTGTGGACTGTAGCTCAAAATGACTTAAGTATGTCTGGAAGTGTTTTGAAAGTGTGCCTTGAAATCCTGTCTAGGTAGGGAGCCCATTACATTTCTACTGGGCTTCTATCTTTATTATTATTAGCAGACTGACATCACTGTGTCTTCTAAGGAGACCAGGGAGTGTGTGTTAAGAGTATGTGTGTGTGTTGCTTTAGCATCAGCAGAGAGGCCTTTTTGTGTGTGCACAGCAGGATGGCACAGCCATAATTAAGACAATTAGTTCAAACGGGGAAGAGCATTGCACATTAGCCAAAACATTTGCACACTGCTGATTTCAGCCGCTGGCTTTAAGAAATGTCATTGGCATCAGGGCTAATCTGATTAAGTGTTTGTTGTCTGTTAATGCACAATTAAAGGAATGGGATGGGATGTGGGAACACTATTTATTTATTATTTCAGTCAAACATGGAATAGTTTATCCTTTTAAATCATTTAAGCTTTATTTAAACATGCTATATTACTTAAATATGTTAGTAACAAATGTAACCTTTGGTTAAATATAATTCATCTGCTACATATGTGAATAAAAAATAGAATTATTTCTACATATCTGAATAACAAAAAAAAGCTGTATCAAGCTGCTAAACATGAAACTTGCTTTCAAAGCAATGAGTACCATATTATATTTCATACATAATGTATTCTCTTGTTCCTTGCTCTGAAAAATACCTGATGATATATATATATATACATATATATATATATATATATATATATATATATATATAGGCGTGGAGCGTGGCGCGGAAGACGCGATCGCGCCTCATTCACGCGTCAAGTTCCCGTGAATGGCGCTAATAGAGCGCTTGGCGCTCTACGCGCATTACGCGTGAATGATTTAGTTAGTGCCATAGTGCATTCACGCATTTGCCGCAAATTCTGCGTACTGCGCCCGAGTTGAAAAATCTGAACTTTGGCGTGGAATTCGCGCGCTGATGTTAACCAATCAGGAGCCTAGCTGCTTGCTCACGTGGTGAAGTGTCTGGATGCTTCAATAAATTATTTTGTAGTATGACTAAATGCATTGGTGGGATTATGCACAAAGCAAATATTTTATCACTTAAAACATTATTTCTATATACGAGACATGCTCATTTTGTATTGAATGTTATTCATTCCATATCTAGATTATAGGCTATGAAATAGTATTATGATGTAAAGACAATCAACATATGTGCATAAGTTCGTGTCTGGACGTAAGAAAAATCACAGGACAGTTTAATAACTTTTGGAAGCTGGCTCTATTTATCATCAAAACAAAAACAAATGACCGCTAGATTCAGGTGGATGAGGGCGATCCTCGCTCCGATGCGGGGACAACAGGTCATCAAACTGGTCGCGGGACAGGCAGAAGTATTCGCTGACAGCGGCCTCACCTCAGGAAGGGTCAGAAGGGTGCGGATGACATACAGATATGGCGACGATGATCCCCACGCCACTGTTCTGCTCTCCCAGAGTAAATACAGAGCGGTAACTCTCTTGATGAATGTTCGGTCGACATAAAAACAATGGCTGCCAACGGATTTCGATTTTGTACGAAATTGTTTTCGAATTTTGCGTGCGTCAGTTTCAACTCTTGACACGCGAATTAACACAAAGTGGTCAAGCATCAAACTAGACGCGTGTAAGCGCAAATTCGCCGCGTTATTCACGTTCAGTGTGAACGCACAGTAACAGGGGTTGCCGTAGCGTTACTCGGTCAACAAGCATTGATCACTCAAATGTGTTTGTTGATGCTGCCTTGTCAGGTGCTTCAGCAGACTACTTGTGCTATTGACAGTGGTCGATTTTTCATTTTAATTTTTTTCTCCCTTGGACATAGCTTACATTGTACCATAATGTTATTGTCTACCTGTGTCAAAAAAGTGAAGAACTTGGAATATAACCATTTGGAAAAACAACCACTCGCTTCTGCCGACATGTTCCAACTCAGACAATGTAACCAACTTGCACATCGTCATGCGCAATACATGCACTAACAGCTAACTATTTTAAAGAGGAAGCTTTCACTTTTACCTTTAGGCGATACATTTCGATTTTAAATTCAATATTGATTTATGAAGAACTGTTGAACTAATTTACAGTATATAACACAAATACATTAACTAAATACATTACCTAAAAATGAACAGTAATCCCTTACTTTACCTTTTCAATGGATGAGTATTTTAATTACAGTAATTTAATTTAATTACGTTACTTTGTAACACGTTACACCCAACACTGCCTATGGGGTATTATGGGGGACTTGAACATCACACGTTGTTCAGCGTAGAAAATCACGATAACTTAAAACTGCCGATTAAAAGATTCCATTGGAATCACAGAATTTAGATTGCAAAATTCCTCTGAGCAATGGTAAATGTGACCACACCTTTAGGTACAAGTATTAAACATAACACAATAGCTATCTCATTTGTAATGTTGACATCAATAGCGAAATGGCACGACCTTGGAGACCACTGGCCTATCAGAACACCCTCTTCTCCTTTCAAATCTCAAGAGAATTGGTGTATCTCTCCGTCTCGCTGTCTTTCTTTCAATTTGTCTCTTTGTCCACCTTTCTCTCCCTCTCTGACCTTGGCCTTATCATATTAAAGCTCCTCTATTTCCTGTAAGAGCTGCTCAATGGCTTTGTCTCCAGATTGGGCTGTTAGAGAAGAGTTCACCAGGTGCCTCTGGGCACATTTATCCCAGACTGTTCCAGAAATGAGTCAAGCAAATAAGCAGGGAGGAGGCGCTTGCCGTGCAGATGGCTGTCTCTGACACAGAGAACAAATTACTTCACCCCACAAGAGGCTAATGTACATTAGTGAGGCGACGTCTGCTGCCAGGGAGGAGACGACAGGGACAGGTATCCCCACAACTCTTCTGCTGCAAGCCTCACAACTTGCTTTACAAAATCCTCATTAATCCACCGCCAATCGTTTGGTTTCGCTACAAGTCGTACGCCAGGGGAGCTGGAAGAACAGGTAGAAGAATAGAGCTGGAGTTGACTTGTAATGCTAAGAGATAAAGAAAGACAGTCAACAACAGATAGCAGAACAGGGAAATAATAATAATTGACTCATTCAGAGAGACTAGTTTTAAAAAAAAAACAAATAGGAGTTTCAATTTCAATTTCAATTTATTAATGGATAGGCCCTTGAGATGCAACATCTCATTTTCAAGAGTTTCAAACTCTGATAACCTTCTCGCTTCTAGCTAAATTGTTTTTGTTTTGTTTTTCAGCTGTAGTGTATGTTTTTATGACTTATTTTTTTTTTTTTAAATAATAATTATCCTTGTGCTGTCAGAATGTTCACTGATATACAAGATTTCATATCAATTTTATTTGATTTAATATATGAAATAAAATATCAAATGCCAAATATTCCTATGATATATAGTGATCGTCCAGAAAATTGAAAAAGAAAATAATAATAAGAAAGAAAGAAAGAAAGAAAGAAAGAAAGAAAGAAGAAAGAAAGAAAGAAAGAAAGAAAGAAAGAAAGAAAGAAAGAAAGAAAGAAAGAAAGAAAGAAAAGAAAGAAAAAAAATGATTAAAAATTCAATAATGGTGCATGAACAGACTGTTGAGGGACTCATCTCACCTATAATTCTGCTCAGTTTTTTTGGACTAATGATGCCTGAGATTGTTTTCCTTGAGGACTGCATTTTATCCTAGCATGACAGGCAGTCAGCAGTCCCACTAGATAGGATCATAATCTGATTTTGATGGTAATTATAATAAATAATTTAAGTATAGAAGGAAGTAAAGCACATAGCAGTCAATTAATATATATTTATTATTATTATTATTATTATTATTATTCATAAAATCATTGTTTTTCAGACAAACAAGCAACATAATCCATGATAAACTTTGAGGGGTCATATGTACCAAATGCCACTACTTTTGAGACGGGCGGATTTAAAGATGGTTCGAGCCATTTTAGGAAAGTGCTTGTTCTGCTCTGACAATACTAAACACTCTTCAAAACCACCAGACCCCCTGCCTACACAATACTATTTACAATACTAGCTGGTCATCCCTCTGTCTCTATCCCTGCTGAGCAACTGTTCACCTCTTTCCTCTTCTCTTCTCGCAGATTTTCACAAACTGCACATTTTATGTACAGCTCAGGTCTATGTATAATTGTCTAAATTGCAGAGTCTACTATAGGCTCAAAAAATAGTTTATTTCGCCAGGTTAGTTGCCTAATGCACACGTAAGCTGAGCACTTTGCTTCCATTCCCTTCATTAGGGGCCAAGCACCAAAAGTGCTTAATGGCATTCACAGTTTGTCTTCCTATTCTTCAATTCCCTTCCTATTCTTCCAGTTCCCCAGCTCGCTCACGTTCGACTTAACATTGACGTGACGACATAATTGGGATCACTTCAAGCCCTATCATCTTCAAGTGTCTACAGAACGAGCCAATGAACGTTGGCATGTGTGAATTGCGTTAACCGCCCTTTTCATGCGTTTCTGGATGCAATATCTGCCTGTGTGAATAGTTCATGTTCCCATTGCAGGAATATGACTATGGCAGCGTTAAGATTCGGAGACTTGCTTACCTCAAGGGAGGTGCAGTCCTTTCACCTATGTCCCGATCTAGTGTCTATTCTGAACCTCAGAATGGAGGGCGGGGGGAGAATCTTTTGTTTCACTGGCCCCCATTCCAAGGGGGAGCTTGGCACTCAACGACTCACTCTCCCCTTCCATGGAAGCAGGTCCATGTTGCACCACACACTCTGACCCCACTCCGGGCTGCTCTGCCGTCCAAGTTGGGTCCCTGCATTCCGCCGCCCTGCCCCACCCTATGTACGTGACCCCGTACTGTTGCCAAACTTTCTGCTTGTGGTCGGACCCTTCCGTTCCTGCGGGCTGGTGTTCCCCTAGAACAAGGTTCCAGGCATTCTGTGGTCTCAACGGATGCCTCTGCATCCGGCTGGAACCACGTACAACAGGCATGCAGCTTCGGGTCTCTGGACATGGCCTCAACTGCATTGGCACATCAACTGCTTCGAGTTGTTAGCAGTACATCTTGCGCTGGGCCTCTTTAAAACGCCACTACTAAGCAAGCTTGTAATGGTCCGTCAAGACAGCAGTGCGACCGCTGTGTACATTAACCGCCAGGGTGGTCTACGCTCCTGCCGCATGTCACAACTCGCCTGACATCAGTAGTATCTGAGGTCGCTTCGTGCCATTTATATTTCGGGGCCTGTTCAACCGTGCAGCCGAGGAGCTCTCAGTGGCATTGGGTGTTATCAGAGAATGGGAACTTCATCCCCAGGTGATCCAGCTGGTTTTCAGGCACATCAGGACCGCACATGTACATATGTTTGCCGCCATGGACACATCTTACTGCCAGTTGTTCTATTCTCTGACTGAGGGGAGTCTCAGTACAGATGCTCTGGCACACAGCTGGCCCCGGGGTTGAGCCTTCTTGCACAGATCTTGTGCAAGGTCAGGGAGGACGAGGAGCAGGTCTTGTTAGTTGCGCCATATTGGCCCAACCAGACCTAGTTCCCAGAACTGGTGCTCCTTGCTACAGTGCCTTCCTTGGCCCATTTCTCTAAGAGAGGACCTGCTCTCTCTCAGAGACGGGGCACCCTATGGTACCCACGTCCAGACCTCTGTCTGGTTTCTTGACGGGACATGGAGGTTCTAGGTAACCTCACCCCCCA
Source organism: Hybognathus amarus (assembly GCA_030378365.1). Classification (NCBI taxonomy): domain Eukaryota; kingdom Metazoa; phylum Chordata; class Actinopteri; order Cypriniformes; family Leuciscidae; genus Hybognathus; species Hybognathus amarus. Next base: position 334,472 of record JAQIUQ010001620.1, on the reverse strand, counting down.
TCCCCCCTCTAATTCCTTAGCTCACACACCCCTATGACGCCATTTTCAGTCATGTAGATCTTTCCACCATGTTGCATTTTTTTGAAAAGAAAAAGGATAACCTTTTTTAAGTTTTAAGTAGGAAAAAAAAACACATACATTACATTATTTGCTAGTTTGCTTGATATGATTTGCAATATTAAGATTGAAGATCTGATATTTGTTGAACGTGCATTGCCTCTTTTAATCTTTCCAGTAAATTGCATTTCTGAGTTGGAACTCATTTTCGAAGGTTTACCATCTGTTTCGGCTCTTGCGGTTATAACTCTAGCTTAAATCTGATGTATCTTTGAAAGCCAATATGGAACCTGACATCTGTTGAATCTTTCTGAATGCTTCTTGCAAATTTATCTGTAGTAGACCTTTCAGATTGGCCTGTGGTCAATCTCTGTGGTGGATGACAACCTGCTGTGGCAGCAACAGCAATTATGTGTATGATTTGCTTTTACATGCTGATTCAATGCCAGCTTATCCAAGCAGCAGATCTTTTGATCATAAGAGCTCTCTAAGCAAACACATTGATGTTTCGGTATCTACATTGCTGTTTATTGAGTTCGGCAAATTCTTTCTCTCTCTCTCTAAATACCATACACGTGGTAAAACCATAAACGTTTGGTAATAAATATAATATTTCTGCTAGAAGCAGGGCTTAACACTTTGTCACAAATATGACAATGTGTGGAACTGAAAAACATGCCTTTTGGGTGGATAAGTATCTTTTGTGTGCTTTTAAGTGCATAAATGATCCGACATTCCACACTTTTTGGGGTTTTTAACAAGTATATTATTCACATACATATTATGCACATAGTCTACTCGGTTAGTCCATTGATTCTCATTGTGTGAACATGCTAGTAGTACTAATACTAAATGGTGTAGAATAGTCAAGAAATATACAAAATGTATATCCTGTATACCCAAACTGTTTTCCAGTTTAGACAAAAAAGCCAACTACAAACCGGTCAGTTCTTAAAAGCGTATAGCTCTAGAAAACAAACTCATTCTACTTAAGCTTAACACCCAAAGGACTTTCTTCCATTATGCCAACATGTCGAATGCCATGGGCCCAGAAATGCAATGACAATCTCCTGCAGCCAGATGGGAACAATCTGTAATTAGCCTAGTGAAGGAATCACTTTTCCGTTTTGGCAAGACTTAATGAATATGAGTCTCTTTCAATATGAGATTCAAAAGCCCACGTGGGTTTTGCTAAGGCACCTGGGCCAGCCTCTCTGACGCTAATGAAATCCTACTGGAAACAAACTGGCTGGTGTAGAAAGTCTTCAATAAAGCAACAGATTCTACCATTTATCCTTCTTGATTGTGCCAGAAATTAGACCTTGCGGTTTATAATATCCTTTCTCTACATCTTATTATCTTATTCTCATCCTCTCCCAGTCCCTGGCCTTGCCCTGACACATCTGTTTTGACAGATGTTTGACTAAAGAGATTTGGCTGGATGTTCTCTCAGTGGTAACATAAGTTTTCCCGATCCCTGTTTGATATTGTTCCACTAGATGACAGTTACAGAGAACACCTGCTAATGTTAACTCGACTTACTGCTTCCCACTTGGAGAGTCATTCAGGTTCACTTTGTGTTTTGCGTCTCTGTTTCTCGACATGCGACCTAGCAGGTACCAGCTGCTCATCGAGAACTCAATCATCAGTAATCATTGAGGGGGACGATTTGTGGTATTTTAGCAAACTTACTTTAAATATACACAGCTTGATTAGCCATTTCAGTGAGTGGTCCCTGTGTTTCTTAATGGGACTAAAGAGTTACTAAAGACTTAATTTTTAACACTGCAGTTTGTCGCACTGTGTTTTGTGCGCATTAGCTGTGTTTGAATCAGGCTTGCTTCAGGGAAATTGTGTTTTATGTCATAGGTAGAAAAAAGACAGTGTCAACCACGATGAAATGTACTCTAAGATTATACGTATGAAGAGACCAGCATGTCTCCATGAATATAATTATTTTTTTGTGTGTATATATATATATATATATATATATATATATATATATATATATACAGTGTATATATATATACAGATACAGTGTATATATATATATATATATTAGGGCTGTCAGTTTAGCGTTATTAACGGCGTTAACGCAAAAACCCATTTTAACAGCGTTAATATATTTTTTTATCGCGCAATTAACGGTCTTTTGTCACATGCTTTGCAACAGGGACGCGAGCATGCGTCCTGATCCACTTTTGCCGTCTCGCGCTCGTCATCCACTCAAAGCCGAAACGTGTGTTTGTGGCATGCCTGTTGTTTTGTTTTCCGATCTAGCTAACGTTAGATCCGCTTGCTCTTTGGTCGAAGAAGCAACAAAACGTCCTCGCGAGGCGCAAGCCATTGAAATGAATGGGTTTCAGAGCGCAGCGCGAGGATGTTTTGTGCCGCACACACTCGTTTGGGCTTGCGAGCCGGCCAAATGGTAACGTTACGTTTTCGAGTGGATGACGAGCGCGAGACACCGAAATGGATGCCCTAAGATTCTGAATTGGAAAGTTTACTTTTAAAAAGTTGCCAAACTGTCCCATTGACAAGGCCAAGTGATCTGTGTGTTTTGTCATTGTGAACTGAGCTGTCATCATCACAGCACGTCCAGTCTGAAACACCACTTGATGATGGCCAAGCACACACACACAGCTGATGCGAATTCTCCACCCCTCGTCAATATTAGGACCTGTCAGTATTTTTTTCACCCTTTTATTGGTAGACAGTGTTACATTGTGTGAGAGATTATTTATATAGTTTGAAATTTAACACTAGTCCAATGTTATTTTCAATAATAAAAAAAAAAAAACATTTGCACTAAACAAGCCAATCCACTTTTCCATGTTGATAAGAGCATTAAAATGAGAAAAAATAATGTAACAAAAAGAAATCAAAAGAGATATAGAATAGATAAAAATGTGCGATTAATCGAGAGTTAACTATGACATTAATGCGATTAATCGCGATTAAATATTTTAATCGTTTGACAGCACTGTCATAGGTAAAAAGAACAGCGTCAACCACGATGAAATGTACTCTAAGATTATACGTATGAAGAGACCAGCATGTCTCCATGAATATAATTATTTTTGTGTGTGTGTATATATATATATATATATATATACAGTGTATATATATATATATACAGATACAGTGTATGTATATATATATATATATATATATATATATATATATATATATACGTGTATATATATATATATATAAATATATATATACAGTGTATATATATATATATATATATATATATATATATATATATATATTTATATATATACATATATTTATATATATATATATATATATATACACACTGTATATATATATACACTGTATATATATATATATATATATATATATATATATATATATATATATATATATATATACATACGCAAGGTTTTGTAATGCTCACCTGTTGCTCAATTTCCATTAGAACGCCTAATTGACGTCTACATTTTTCATTGCTGGTGGCCTACATTATATGTGTATGCAGTGGCTGCTACAATTACAGCATTTGTCATTTAAAAACAACAGAAAAAAATGCAATGAATTGACCAGGTTTCCATTATGTAATTCACTTAAATTGAATTTCAAATCTGTCTGCCTCTGTCTATCTATCATTCCGTCCATCTTGTACATATTTAATTTATTTAATGACCACAGTAATCTAACACTAATAGTCCCTGTGTGTGATAAAGTAATTGCCCCCCAGTTAGAGAAGAATAATTAAAGGGGTTATTAGGAATCAGGCGACTCCACACAGCTAAGCCTTATTTCAGTCAGCACAGCACAGTCAGTACAATTCTCTTCTTTAGATGATCCAGAACTAAACAACTAGAAAATCTGATACATTAATGAAAATCTTTGGTTTGTCTACAGATTTGAAATCATCTTAAACTGAAAATATCATTAAGGAAATCAAGAATGCTCTTATGGAGCTTTGTCCACCTGTTAAGCTTCTTTTCTATCTCAGGTTGTATGTGGAGTTACACTTACAGTATTCTTCCACATGTCGGCTATGAACCGAATCCTCACACACACTGACCTGTAAAAAGCCATCGTCATAGCAACAGACCATCATTCTTTCTATGACACTCACTCACACTTTTCTTTCTCCCAGGATTTTAAATTGTTTTGCTCTATCCCTCTCTCAACATGCATATTCAGTAAGTGACATCTGAAATTGGACGTCATCTGTTTTAATGAGTAATCTACAGTTCAACTCAGAAAATCTATTAAAAACATGTGTTGTCTCTGCACATTTAAGCTTGAGCAAATACCTCAGATTTAGAACAAGTTAAAGAACAAGTTGAATTGACTGAAATCCTTGAGTTTCAACATTGCTCTCCTAAGGGAGTTAATGAGCATTTATCAGAGAAGATGCAACATCTGAATGAATCATTCCTGTGAGTTGCAGCCTTTTGAAATAAATTGGTAGATTTGGTTGCTAGAATAAAATATGAATGATTAAATTAGACTGACTTGATTCTCAATTTCAAATCATTGACTCTGTTGCAGCAGCTAAAAGCTCACTGGAGGGAATGATTATCAATAAATGACTTGCATATTGGTGTGTTCCAAAAAAAAAAAAATGCTGTTGTATGAATTCAAGTTTTATGTTTTTCTTTTTTGAGGTTTTAAATCTCCAGGTTATGTCCACTATTTTGCTATTTAAAAATAAATAAATAAATAAATAAATAAATAATAAAAATGGAACATGCAGTAAACTAAAGCTGAAATAAAATAAAAGAAATATTAAATAAAAAATTAAAATTAAATTTTAAAACAATTTTTTCGAAATTTAGAATTGTTATCTTGGCAACTGAAATAAAATAGTACTATTACTTTAAATTATAAATTATATATATATATATATATATATATATATATATATATATATATATATATATATATATATATATATATATATATATATAATTTCAAAACCTTTTGTCATTTGTTTTATGTTTGTACATTTATTATGCTTTAATTTTAATATATATATATATATATATATATATATATATATATATATATATATATATATATATATATATATATATATATATATATATATTTATATATATATATATATATATATATATATATATATATATATATATATATTTTTTTTTTTTTATAAAATTAAAGCATAATAGAAATGTACAAAATATAAAACAAATGACAAAATGTTTTTAAAATTATTTAACCTAAAAGTAAACCGAAAATAGGAACAAATACTTATAAATGCAATAATAATTAATAAATAATACTAAAATGCATTCTAAAAAAAATAAAGGTTCCACAAATATGTGTGTTTTTCTCCTCGGTAGGAATCATTTTGGGTTTCCCTAAGAGACTTCTTGAAAAAACTCTTAAAGTAACCTCTTTTGTTTTTCTTCGTGTAGAACTTTTTAATAATCTTACGTACCTTTTTCTTTATTATGATTAACCTATTTGTGGAATTGAAAGGTCTACACGGATATTTAATGTTCTTCATTGAACTATATATGCTAATAAATGTATTTATAAGAGTGTAAATAACCAAATTTTCCTTTTCAAAAAACTAGTCCTTAAAAGTGAATACAGTCTCCAGTCGACCATCTCACACATGAATAAGATTTTCACTGTAACTATGATGCCCCGGCTTCACAAAGTGCTCCACTTTCTCTACTACACATTTTCTTACTTTTCTCTCTGTACATGATTAGTGGCGTAATCAGAGACATCCCTGCACGCGTAGAGACTTGGGGGGATGAGAATAAGCATTTCTAATGCTCGGCTAGATAAGATTATAGCTTATATACGATCAGGATAAAATGTCTCTCTCTCCCTTTGCTGTATTTTTTAAAGTGGCCTAGTTTAAAAAAAAAGTTCGACACCTTTGGCGGCATCAGGAGAGTCGGAGCGTGTGATGTGAGGGATGGAGAAGAAGAGTGTGAAGCCAGAGGATGCTGCAAGGTGTGCGGAGCGTCGCGAGTTTGCAGATTTTGAAAGAGCAATGCAACAACTTAAAAAAAAAAAAAAAAAAAAAAAAAAAACTTTATGAACTCTGTCTGTTATTGTACTCCCAAAAGCTCTGTGCACATTGTCGGTTGGATAAAAAAGTGTCAGGGACACATAGTATATAAGTATGGAAAAAAAAATAATAAATTGAGAAAAAAATCTAAGCAAAAGAAAGGGAAAAAAGCCATGACTCATATTTTATCTTCTCTTTCTCTTTTGAAAGAAGATGTCCCTCAGGCTTGAGGGCCAGAGTGGTGTTTAATGGCAGAGTTTTATTTGTGTGTGTCTGTTTGTGTGTCTGTACAGGAAGTCAAGCAGGCACAGACGAATAGTGCCATCATTGTGTGTGACATTGACTGATGAAACACATTTCATGTATCACACACACGCACACACACACACACACACACACACACACACACACACACACACACACACACACACACACACACACACACACACACACACACACACACACACACACACACACACACACACACACACACACTATGAAGCTGCATCAGTCCATGACAACACTAACGTGTCTCACACTCACACTCTGCATGTTGAATTTAAAGTAATCTGAAATTCCTATGGGTCAAATGTACCTCTTTGTTCCATACTCCCAAATTATAAATTATTCAATGATTTTAAATATAGCCCGTTGACTTACACAGTGCTTCATGAACACAGTTGATACAGTGTGTGGGGTGGAATAAGTATATATATATATATATATATATATATATATATATATATATATATATATATTTGGGCTGTCAAACGATTAATCGCGATAAATCGCATACAAAATAAAAGTTTTTGTTTACATAATATATGTGTGTGAACTGTGTATAATTATTTTATGTGTATAAATACACACACATGCTTGTATATATTTAAGAAATATTTTCGTGTATATACTGTATATAGATTTATATATAATTTATATTATAAATAAATATAAATATTTTATATATAAATAATATTTTTTTCTTAAATATACATGCATGTGTGTGTATTTATATATATACAAAATAATTATACACAGTTCACACACATATATTATGTAAACACAAACTTTTATTTGGATGCGAATTAATGCAATTAATCATTTGACAGCCCTAATATATATATATATATTAGGGGTGTAACGATACACAAAACTGACGGTTCAGATTTTCCACGGTTTTTGACGTCTCAGGTCGATTCGGTTTGGTTCGAGTTTAGAAAGCTAAAATGGCTTTTTTTTAAACAGTGGTTTAATGAAAAAAAAGGTCTTTGTCTTTAAATTAATTCAGTTACAATTAAACATTTCACAAGGATTAAAAAAATCTGCTAATTCTGTGAACTATATTGAAGGCTGCACATTACTATAACATTAAATGTTGTAGCCTAGACTTTTAACCTAAATTCAGATGCCATTTATTTTTTAGATATAATAATCAACACACAACACATTGTATGAAACATGTAAACTGAACATAAGGCAGTTTTTACATTAACTTGTGTTTTTACTCTAATAATTTACACAGTTGTCATTTTCATGAAAGATATTTTAAACATAAATTAAATAATCAAGATATCATTAACAGGTTAAGTAAAATATAATATACAGGCTAACATAGTGCATTTATTTAGTGCAAAGGTTCATTTATAGGAAGTTGTGGACACTGAATCACTTGCCTGCCTGAGGTAAATATAATGCTAGTGACAAGCTAAAGCTTTGCTGTTTTATTGACGTCTTTCCGCTGCTTAAACACTGATTGAGTGATTACACGAGTTATGATGCCTTTCAGTAAGTATACTGTATCTTTCAACATACCTTCTGGTGTCTTTTCTGTAACTGAGGAAGAGATGATCGCGTTTACTCACGCGCGCGCGCTGCCGCTTGAAATGAGGAGCCTAGTAAGCGATCTGTCACGTCACATAGAAGAGCGCCAAAACGCCATTTATTGTTTGAATTTCGTGATCAAATAGAAAGAATCTGAAAGATTACACCTTGCTTATTATCGAAAGTAAGTATTTGGTGTTAATGGTGGTTAGGCTACAAAACTGAATTCATTGTGTACTGTTTACATGAGACATGAGGTCCATTGAGCCGGGTTGGGCGGAGCGGGGTAGCAGGGGCGGGGCGGGGCGTGTTCGGTACGCGAATGACAGTATCAGCGATTCGAAATTGTGAGTTTAGTATCAGCGGGTTTCGATTCGGTTTCGAAAATCGTTACACCCCTATATTGTATATATATATATATATATATATATATATATATATATATATATATATTACAGGGACGTGCACAGACATTTTTAGGGGCAGGGGCACAAGTGAAAAAAAGGGCACTTCTGATAATTAGTTTTTTTTTTTTAGTTTCACACTTAGTTTCACATTTGAGATGAAAAGACTATTATCATCATCATCATCATCATCATCATCATCATCATCATCATCATCAAATAAAACCTTCAAAATCCACATTTAGATGGAGTTTGTTTTAAACCAACTATCCTCCATCTGTTTGCATCTGCACATTTTCTTGCTCTTTCAATACTCCATATCAATATCCAGTAAATACTCCATATCAATATCGAGTTCCATAAATGTTCGATAATGTTTATGTGTCAGAAGCGGAACGAAACTCATTTGAACCACGCACACCTCACGGATATATATTGCTGATATATCACTATATTGAACAGTGAGTGTGCTTCAGGCATGCTTTCACAGTACAGTGGTTTTTGTTGGATTTTGTACGCAGAGTTAGAGCTGGAGCCGAGCCTGTATTGCTGGCAATATAGAAATTAAGGAACATTGTGATTGATGTTAATGTGCTTTTTATTTGGCCATTACATTTCCTAAAGAGCATGCCATTAGACTGTTTCCACCATTAGCCTCAGAAATGTTCATTAGACCAGTTTAGCAATTCCTCTCTGTCTTGTGACATGATTATGAGAGTGTTAGGACAGAAATGTTTTTTCAGCATCTCTGAGTTAAAATGAAGCAAGAAACTGTTTGAGTTGATAACTCTGATTGATGTGTAAATATGTAGAATTTACTTTTAGATTTGTGCGTTAATTTAACACATCCATTTTAGCACAAATTTTTAGCTCCTTTTATTTTTACAGACACTTATTATTAATAAATAAATATATATTACATTACACAAGAAAGCTTTAAAAAAAGTCCTATCTACATATACGCAAATACATATATATATATATGCTCGCATTACCTCCCTCTTCTCTCTGGTTGACAGTAAAATACCTTTAGTGTCCCAAAAAAAATAAATAAAGAAAAATAACAGCAAAAAAAATAAATTAAAAAAATCATCAGTATCATTTATGAATTCATAAAACTTGTACTCCAAATTTAACCTACTTTTTAACAAAGCCTTAAACTTATCTAAAGGATCAAATCCTCCATTAAGAAGTGTTTTATTCTTCCTTGTCAGCCAAATTGCCATTTTAGCCCTTCCAAGAAATTAATCAAAACTGTTTGAGGCACTACAACAAAAAGACCATTTGTAAAGTGAAAACCAAATCTGTCTCAATTTTCCTAACACGCCAAACAAGTATTTTAGCCTTGAACAACCAATTAAAATGTGAAAAACAGTTTCTGATATTCCATAAAAAAACTCTCTTCCTATTGCAAAGGGATTCAGACCATGCCTTATATCGATTTGTTGCAATTATCCAATGTGAAATTCGCCATTGCAAATCTTCATTCCGTTTTTTCCATTGGTTCTTTATAAGGACCTCAAACTACCTTTTGGAGAAATACCAGACTCAACAAATTCTGTCCACTTAGTCTCTGGAAGTTCTTTTAATGCTCTAAAATATTTTACACAAACACAATAAAGAGCTTTCTTAGAAGTACTATTAAAAAAAAAGAAGAAAAGAGAGCAGCCTTCCTTCAAAGTCCTGCTACTCCTTCTACATCCACAGCCACACTCATCTTTGGGAATACTGTACATTCTCTGATTTTTCAACTTAGTGGCAGAGCAGGAAAAAATATTGAATTTTATCTAACAGTTTTTGCACAGTTCCGAACAGAACGAATACCAGTCTTTAAGTCCTCCTGCTCTCACCAAACGTCTGCACAGGCTGTGATTTCTAATATCGGTAATGGGTAGGTGGATTGAATACTAAGGCATAAAAATATGGATGCCCACTAAGATCCATCACCTTTAAATTCATTAAAAAGAGATGTCTGTCCAAATTCAACTGTCCCACTCGATTCGAATAAGGCACAAGCCAGTCTTATCCAGTTCTGAGACTGAGAATACAGTAGTCTCTGAGCAGTTTCCAGGCTAAAAACAGCCACTTTAGACTTAATATCCATAACCTTGACCTCCTCTGCAGATACAAAACTCACTCACGTAGGCAATGTTGTCTAGACCAGGAAAAAAAAAATCCATTTTTGGATTCTTCCAATAGCATCTTCTGGTGGATTCAATACAATTAATTACCATGCCATAGGATAGAGGCGGCAAGATTACTTAGATAACCAGCATTCTTCCCTATAGGACAGTTGAGGAAATATCCAGTTCAATTTTGACTGACACAAACTTCCCAGTTTATTTTTTTCTTTGGTAGTTTTCAGAACCCATAAAAATTCCAAAAAATGTGAAACCTTCTGAAAAACTTCTTACTTAACATTTTCAGGGATAACTGGTAAAGGCATTGTTTTTTTATCATTGCACCAAAACGCTTCTGTTTTACCCCAATTGACTTTAGCAGATGATGCTCTCTCAGACAATCCAATACTGTAATCAATAACATCAACATCTTTTTGTTCCACAATTACAGTAATGTCATATGCATACACAGTCAGTTAACAGAATGAAGATCATCCCCAATCCTTGAGCCAGACAGTTCTTTCCTTAGTAGACATAAAAGTGGTTCAACTGCTAAAGCGTATAGCTGGCCTAGACAGTGTACACCCTGCCTGAGACCCTTCTTTATTCCTAATGATTGACTTAAACCACCATCAACCTTTTAAATAGGATACATTCAAATACCAGAGTTTGATCCAGGAAATAAACACATTTCCAAACCCATGCAATGTTTCAAATAGAAAACCATGGTCAAATCTATCAAAGGCTTTGATCCAGGAAAACAAAACAAAAAAACAAACAAAAAAAAACTATCCACTTCATAAAGTTTAGAGTAGTCCAAACTATCTCTGATCTGAAGAAGAAGAAGAAGGAAAAAAAAAAAAAAAAAAAAAAAAAAAAAAATATATATATATATATATATATATATATATATATATATATATATATATATATATATATATATATATAATGTATTGTTCTACCTGGTAGTCAATAGGACTGGTCTTGATGTATTATATCACCCAATTCAGATTTCATTCCATTGGCCAATAACTTGGCTATTAGCTTATAGTCAGATGTCAGAATTGATACAGGCCTCCATTTTGTTTTCAGGAAACTCAAGTCTCATTTCTTAGGTATCAGTGCTAACACTGCCCTTTGACAAGTTTGGGGAAGCTTTATCTTTAAAACTTTCCTGAACCACCTCATAAAAGTCTCTTCCGATGATCTTCCAGAAAGCCTTATAAAAGTCCACTGGCAATCCATCAATTCCAGGTACACGGCCAGCATTCATCTGTGTTACTGCATCAGTTAACTCCTTAAAAGAAACAGCACTCTCCAGAGTCTGACTCTGCTCTTAGTGATGGTGGGAAGCTGTTGTAATAATTGTGAAATGCATCCGGTATCAGTGTCCTCCCTTTTATATAGTTTTTAAAGCCTCTATTTGGAGTATAAGTATTTATGAACACAAATATTTGTTAATGAATTTCAACTTTCACTATCAGAAGAAGTCCTTTCTTCAATTCTATTTTTGATAAAATATTAACATCAATATTAGCTATATATAAAAAAAGGAAAGCTACTGCAGCACTGACATTTGTGCCATGACTTAAACAACTTTTCCCTTCCCAACACAAATTCAACTCATATTCATTATTGGAATCACTGTGTTTCTTGTAAAATATTACTTTATTGTCTTTAAGCCTAAGATATTCAGATAGTAAAACTCTTTTTCCACCATCCCTCAACCCATTAACATTTAAAGATACCACTATCATATCCGCATTAAAGGGGATAGAAAAGGGAAACAGAAAAAATAAATAGCAGGAAAACAAAACAAACAAACAAACAAACAAAAAAAAAAGTCCCACACCCATGTGCTTTTATTTTTCTTTCATTTTGACATTTTAAGCTTTACGTGCAGCCGTCGTACATTTTTCCCGCCTAAATTTGTTCCTTCCTTCCTTCCTTCCTTCGTAAGATGTGTAATTAAACAGTAGAGATGGAAACATCTTGGTAACAGCTGGGGTCTTTATGTGCTTTTTGGACTCCAGTCTTAGTTAAGCTACAGTGAGAAATTAGGAAGCCGTCACTAAGCCCAGTGGGAACATCTGCGGGAGACTGGAGCCCCAGTTTGGGAGCTTTTAATAGCTGATTGTGTAAACGGCTTCATTAGAGTGTATTTGATGTCAGATACGCTGGAGAAATGTTTAATGCCAGGCTAATGGGCGTCTTTCACATATTATCAACAGAGGATTTTAAAGCATAGGAGTCTATGCATGAAGACATGAGTATACGATGTTTAACTAATGACAGACACATCCAAACTGTAGACTGTAGATTTATACACTACAATTTGGAGTCAATTTTCCATGTCGTTTCTTGAGAACTAAATCAGCATAGAAGAATGATTTCAGAATGATCATGTAACATTGTAGAGTTGTAATTTAGCTTTGCAACACAGGGATAAATCATAATTATAAACATATTGGCTATATCATTTATTTTAAATTGTACCAATATAACACAATTCAGCTGTTTTTACTTTATTTTTGAACAGATACACGTTGCTTTGGTGAGCATAGAAGATGTTCAGAAATATATCTGCAAAACTCATGAACCCTAAACTTTTGAACTGTGTTGTATGAATATTTTAAAGGCTTTACACACGCCGTGAAGGGTTGTGGAGGTGTGTGACGGGCTGATCTGGGAAGGTATGGTAATTGTGTCAATTGGTGGACTGCATTTTATTATTATTCTACTGACTGCGGCAAATTACTTTTCTGCACTGTTCAACCAGCCTGCCTGTTTGACAAACTACATCAATACTGGCAACTGCCATGCAGAATACAATTTATATCTCTTCCCTTCTCTGTTCTTCCTTCTCCCTGTGTTTGCCATTTGCTTATGGTGAGCATGACTGTCTCTCGGCTCTTTTAAGTGTTGTGAAATACCCTGTGTTGTGAGCATTGTAAATGTAAAGCAAGTAAAAGCTGATGTATGGAACACACAGGAACACACAAACTGTTTGAAATTGTAATAATAACTGTGTTTAACCCTTGTTAAAAACAACACCACAGTTCATATTTTGGTAATTCAGCATGCAGTGTTCGTGGGTCTGGTGGACCCGCTGCATTTTTGGGGTTTTAAATTCGACTCAATCTTAAAATACTTAACAGATATTTACATATCCCAATTACATGGAATATAAACCACATATATGGTTAATATTTTATCTTTACCTTCGTTAGATCACATTTAAGAATTAAAGTGCTACTATAAAATGTACTTAAAAAAATCAATCAAGTATAATCAAGAAATTAGCTTAAAAATTCAACAGATTTACAAATGAAGCAATATTTTTCATAACTATGTATTTATTATTTATTTGAACTTCATTATAAATTTAACCCATTCAGGTTAATTTACACAACACAAGCTGAAGACATACAGTAATCTAGACGACACATCAGCCCTGTTGAACACATTCCCTTTACATACAAGCCTGTACAACTCAGGAGGGCAGAGTTTACTGTTCGTATGTTTTATACAGCATTACTTCTTGCACTTGATCCTTGTATATTGTGCTTATCTGTCCATCTTGGGTCCACACACTTCGCAGCGCTTAATTTTGTTGCTGCTGACCGCAACTTAGAGTATTGAAAATATCAGGGGTCTCATTTATAAAGCGTGCATACGCACAAAACGGGGCTAAAAAACGTACATATGGCAGTTTCCACACAAAGGTTGTTATCTAAAAAAATAAATAAATAAAAAAACTTGACGGGAGAATGTGCGAGCACATTCTGGAGACAAAGGAAATTGTTGACACTGATGGTGAGCTGGAATTAAATGTATTTTTGGTCACTTTTAGACCGAAAATCGAAAGAAAAGTAGTGCCTATAGACCCCTATTCAGTTGGTAAATATGGTGACGTTTTTATGTGGGCGGAGCTTAGGTGGAGGCAGAACGAACCCTCTGGTTGCTTCACTAACGCTAGTTAGTAGTATTGTTAGCTTGTTTTTTAACAATGACTGTAGAAAATCCGATATTAATGTGTAAGGTCACTCAATGTCCTGGACTGCGATTGTTATTTCCAAAAGTTATTTTTAACAGACAGAACCAGATTGGCCGACCCGTACCGCCTACACGCTCACTCAATGCAACGGTTCAAACAACACAACAAGATGACATTTAATAATAGTAACAATAATTTAAGCTCCTTATTATGTAGCCGAATCTGTGCTGGTTTGTATTGGCCGCCTCCAGTTTTCACTTTGTTTTGCCTCCAGCTACCGCCGTGACGACAACTGTGACGTCGGCGCAGAAAGGGGTCTATAGGCTACAGAAAGATAATAGCCGACAAATATAATTTCACTCACCAAGCCTATCATTTGAAGCCAATGTCCATCCCTTCTTAAATGTCTATGCCAGCAAGCACTTTGGGCTGTTTAGTGAAACTGACACACATATGAAGATGAAGTAAAACCGTAAATCTTCATGAGTCCTAATAGATACAGTGCATGTTTACTATAACCGTTTAAATAAATGAAATAATGTCTTACTTTTGATCTTACTATGTTTTACTAGAGATAATTGCTAATCATGATAATAGCATATTGTCTTCAGAAAATAGTTTATTGTGTCACGGCACATCTGTATTTCTTTATTTTCCTAACGTCTTTTACCTTAACATAGTTATCACATGGATGAATAATCATATGCAGAGGATATTGAGACTAGACATTGTAAGCTCCGTATGTGGTTATTTCGGGCAGGAGACGAATGTGCGCACAATCTTCGGCTGACTGGGATTTATAACGTGAATTCTGCGCAGTTTCTGATGTACGAACGGTTTATAAATCTGATTTTTTTGCCGTACGCCATTTCTGGCTTTCGGGCGCACGTACACATTTTAATAAGGATCCTACGCACAGTTTTATAAATGAGAACCCAGGAATTTTACCTCTCTCTCTCTCTTGCAAGGCATGAGTCTACGACATTTGCTGCAAAAGCTTAACACACTTAGTTCAGGCTAAATGCAGATGGTGGTTCTTCATAGTTTGGGTGGATGTTGCACAGCATTCCTCCTCCTGAATCCTCCTCATGATGGCTGCATGATCATTCCTCTTTCATGTCATCATCAAAATATCTCGTCTCTCTTTCTTTTTCAAGGCCCTCAAATTGCAAGGCCCTCTAAGCAGCAGATATATTGGCCATCTTGATCAGTTGTGATCAGAAACCACACTGGCAAAGCTAAATCTATTGCGCCCCAATTAGAGCAAATAAATATTGTTTTCCCACACGACAGAGGGTAAAATGTGCTGGAATGTGGAGAACATACGGTGCAGTGTTCTGATATATCTTCTTTACAGAAAATGAGCCAAGGTCAATGAGTCTGAGTTTGAAAAAATAATTAATCATATCATTTTTATTTTGATAACAAATGAAAATGGGTCCTACAGACCCGCACACCACACAAGGGTTAAGTATATAATGCTACTAATAATAATTATTAAAGGATATCAGTAGTAGTTGTAGTAGTAGTATACACTAAAGACAGTATCATATTAATGTATGTGCATACTTTATAATGCATGCATTTAAATGCATTTTGCATACTTGGGAAAAAGACCTGTGTTTGCTCCCTGAAAATCATGATAGGATTTCCAAAATTTTTAAAGGCAATATGTAAAGGAGGGTATTAGTTCACTAGTTCATCTTGTTTTCTTCCAGCCACCAGATTCCTGAACCTTTTGCTTCAGTACAGCAGTAAGTAACTGATATTAATGCCTCTGAAAGAAAGAAAGACGGAAGTGGGAGCTTGATAATGGCATTAAGCGGGGAAATGGATTTTAAAAGTACGGTAAATCCTTCCTGGTCTTTGGTTTCTATAAATATTAATGTTACTCCCCAGCTGTTCAACAGGTTTGCACGGAATAAAACGCTAGTGATAAGTTTCCCTCGCTCTGCGTGTGCTGCATTTCTCCCCCCTCCTCGTTCGATTGTTCACCCGCAGAAGTTAAAACGCCTTGAAAAATGAATAGAGTCCCCATCCACTCATCCCCTTCTGCCTAATTCTTCAGCTTTTTTACGCCCTGAATACCCACTGTAAACAGCAGGCAGCACACGTCTCGTTGTGTTTTTCCACTTGAAATCACGCTCATCTTTGAGCCAGTGGAGCAAAAGGCAGAATGCCTTACAGAAGCAAAGTACTTCTGTTAAGTTCTCTCTCAGATGAGTCCGCCGCCTCCTTGCACTTGTGAATCATTACACTTAGCAAAACATGAACTTGAAGTGCAATGTCTAAATGTAGAAGTGCTAAAAGCAGGGCATTATGGGTCATATAACTTCAGTACTCCGTGGGAATTGTCAAAGTGTTTTGTGAGTGGAACGGAATTGGGTTCTCAGGATGCATTTATTTATTTATGAATTAATTAAAACTGTTATGGTAATCATGAGATATATTACAATAATGATACCAAAATAGCCGTTGTGCAGAGCTGAAATGTATTTACAACATTTTGAATTGAATCTGTATGTTGAGTGGTTTGGGCTGAGTTAAGTGTAAGCATGGTCATGTCATTAAAGCACCCAAAGTCTCGGTTCGCAGACTCAGTTCATGAACATAAAGGGATCATGACTGTTTACTGTGGCCCTAATCTCTACCATAGAAGGGCCACTGCAGGGGTAATTGTCTTTTAAGAAGCACTAATGAATCCAAGAAGCTTCTACAGTGACCGATCGATGGCCTCCTGCTGTGTTGTTTAATTGTCTGTGCTTTATGGCAGAATTCAGTGTGTGTGACAGTGCAGGGGGCTTAAGTGCATATGCGTTCATCTAAATAGAAAGAGGCCTTTGCTGCTTTTTGCACCATTACACTCAACCTGGCAACCGCAGTGTGCATATTTCTTTCATCTGAGAAGCTCTTTGGGGAGTGAACTGAGATGAAGAATAGAAAGAGATCATGGGGAAAGAGATTGAGAAAGACACACGGTTTTAGTTTTCAAATAATAGTAATGGTCAGCTAGGACACATAAATGAGAAAGTCCAACATTCAGACAATGAATATAATCAAAAACAACTAAAAATTGTCCCTATAGTCTAATGCTGTATACACACATACATTCTCATTCATACCCAATAATCAGAGAAAAATAATATACTCTCATACTGGTAGAATGTCTAATGTGGACTAAATAATGTGTAACCAAAATTGGCATTATGCATCATCCATCCATCCATCCATCCATCCATCCATAAACTCTGTGTGTTTAAAGCTTTCAAGTTACTCATCCTGCTCTAAGCAAGATGGCTGAATTTTTGTGATTATAGGCCTTTGCTGCCATCCATCCATGCAATGTATCCCTCAGACGGTCTTTGGTCATTTATGACCGGAACATTTCTGCTTTGAATTTCTAAAAAAAATCACAGCTTTATTTGAATGTTATGAAACTTGGTGACTTTTATGGCATTAGCTATGTGAATTAAAAATAAATAAATAAATAAATAAATAAATAAATAAATAGATAAAAAATAAAATGAGGTCATGATTCGAGCATGCTAAGTGGTTGTAAAAAAAATTGTCACACTTGTGGTCTTTGGTCAAAAATGACCGACCCATAGGAAATGAATGGGAAATTGACCAAAAAAGCAAAAAAAACAATATCTGAATTTTTGTACGTGCAATCTACAAATTGGCCACAATTATTAAAAAAAGTACACGCAGGAAAGGGGTGACACTCTACAACATCTAGAGTGCAAAACAGACACACCCACCAACACACACACACACACACACAAACACACTTTTATACACATACACACCAATACATTTTGATTACAAAAAGTATGTTTTGAATTTTTAAAAATCACAGCTTCATCTAGAATGTTACGAAACTTGGTGACTTTTATGGCATTATGTATGTGAACACAAAAAAATTGAGGTCATGATCTGAGCATGCTAAGTGGTCTTAAAAAAAAGTCACACTTGTGGTCTTTAGTCAAAAATGACCCCCATAGGAAATAAATGGGAAATTGACAAAAACACAAAAATTCACATTTTTTTATTGAGAAGTTTTATTGAGACTTTGTTATTTTTTTTATAGATTTTTTATATTTATATACACCATGATTCTACGCTTTTTCTCTATACTGTAACCAGATGGTGCTAATTTTTCTTAAAAAAAAGAAAAAATTCTGAAGGCCTAGACTCTATTTTAACCTAAAATACAGCTTATATATATATATATATATATATATATATATATATATATATATATATATATATATATATATATATATATATATATATATATATATATATATATATATATATATATATATAGAAATATTGCATATTTATGCAATATTTGTGGTCCACTTTTGTATTGAAAATAATAAAATTTGTATATATATATATATATATATATATATATATATATATATATACAAATTTTATTATTTTCAATAGCAAAAATGGACCACAAATATTGCATAAATATTAATAAGTTACATCAAATTGATTCAAAATAGAAAATCAAAAAGAAAATAAATATATATATTATTGAACAAAAAAGATAAATAAACTGCATTGGTTTTACTGGGATAGGGAAAGTTTCAATTTTTCAGGTGTACGGTCACTTTTGACCAGTAAGATAACAAGTGTCACTCTGAAACAGAAGAGCACCTAAAGGATGGATATATGGATATATGGATATATGGTTTTTATATATATATATATATATATATATATATATATATATATATATATATATATATATATATATATATGTATACATATGTATATATATATATGTACATATGTATATATAGACTTGTCAAGAATAAGACAAGTAAGTAAAATAAAATCCATTATGTGCTATTGTTCTGAGAGTGGCAGGGAGGGGAAACCTGAGAAGCCCCTGTGCTTGATTGCATTAATTAGCACTATAGCTTCAATAGTGCAATTACGCAATAAACCCAGGCAACTGGGAAATGAAGCATGTCTTTTCTCCTCCATTTTTTATTAAACTATTTATTTCTCAAAATTAATCACAGCATTCTGCCATCTTGCTTACAGCAGGATGAGTAACTTGCATGCTTTAAAGCACACAGCACTAAATGATCATCTATTAATAAATGTGACCTTTAATCATACACAACCACATTAGCCCCCGGTGGCTGAAAAAAAATAAAAAAATAAAAAACAAACATTGTATTTTTGAGCTGTCCTCTTAAGTTGTTTTGTAGGAGGAGTTGTGGTACATCTGGGACTAATGGCCTTTTGACTAATGCTGGGACTAATGCTGTTTTGTTGATGAACATTTGAGGGTCAAGTACAGCATTAGTGGAATTACTGTCTAAACATGAGCAGATACTGTCATTTGTCTTCACATATACCTCTGAAAGCTCACTGGCAGAGATTAGCAAACAAATATGACACTAATAGTGATTTGAATACACTGCCAAAAAAGGGCATGAGGAATTTGTTGAAGGTTTTTTTTCATCCCACCCTCCACGGGCCTTGCGGCAGCCAATTTGCGATCTCAGTGTCTGATTGTTAAATCATTGAGACAGGATTGAGTGAGAGAAGATGGGGAAAGAATGTTTTTGTTTGAGGGAGTTCAAGGTGATGAAATTCAAGCTAAATGTGAGGAGCAGATAGCAAGGATGGATGCTTATTACTGGGAAATAGTTGCACGCCCCGATCTCCCTCGTTAGCAATTACTAGCGCACATTAGAGTGTAGCACCTCAGGCTCTTTGTCATTCGTCGTCAGAAGCCAGGCGGCGTGGGTTTCGACACGTTGTACATCATCTCCCAGGATGCATCAGTGCCGCCAGCTCAACATCCTGACAGAAACGTTATGGTATCTGCTCCTATCATCAAGGTGAAATGTGTGCTTGCTTTGGGTCATAAGAAGATAAAACATGCTTTCTGATCCACATTAGTGGTGTGCGGGAGGTTATGTTTATTTATGTGGGAGTGTGTGCACAACAGATGAGTGTTTTGTTATGTTAAAAGGGAATGGGCATTTTTATATGCAGAAATTCTGTTTGCAAAAAGAGTGAAAGACTGACGGAATCAGATTGGGTGAAAATTATGAAAGTTGTCAAGAACATTCCCTGGTCATGTTTCATGTTTCACGTTTCATGTTTCACATTTAAATATAAAGGAAGTAATTTTAAATTGTTTAGCTTGAAGACATTGAAGGCCTTTCTGGACTGTGACATTCTTTGAATTTTGCTAATTATTTTCTTGGAAATTAATCAATATTGCACAAATAAATAAATAAATAAATAGAAGGAAATAAAGAAAGAAATATAGAAATAAAGAAAAGAAAGAAAGAGAAGAAAGAAAGAAAGAAAGAAAGAAAGAAAGAAAGAAAGAAAGAAAGAAAGAAAGAAAGAAAGAAAGAAAGAAGAGAAAGACATAGCCTACATCTAAAATAGTATCTAGTTTGTGTATATAGTAAATATAGAATAGTAAAATTAGCAATAAAATATAATAATGAATAATAATGGTGATTAAGCTTTGTATATTAAGACTATACACTCACTTAAAGGATTTTTAGGAACACCTGTTCAATTTCTCATTAATGCATTTATCTAATCAACCAATCGCATGGCAGTTGCTTCAATGCATTTAGGGGTGTGGTCCTGGTCAAGAAAATGTCCTGAACTCCAAACTGAATGTCAGAATGGGAAAGTAAGGTGATTTAAGTAAATTTGAGCGTGGCATGGTTGTTGGTGCCAGGTGGGCCGGTCTGAGTATTACATTATCTGCTCAGTTACTGGGATTTTCACGCACAACCATTTCTAGGGTTTACAAAGAATAATGTGAAAAGGGAAAAACATCCAGTATGTGGCAGTCCTGTGGGCAAAAATGCCTTGTTGATGCTAGAGGTCAGAGGAGAATGGACCAGCTGATTCAAGCTGATAGAAAAGCAACTTTGACTGAAATAACCTGACTGAAATAAGAGGCTATAATCTGCAAGAGCTCACCAAAATTGGATAGTTGAAGATTGGAAAAATGTTGCCTGGTCTGATGAGTCTTCGATTTCTGTTGAGACATTCAGATGGTAGAGTCAGAATTTAGCGTGAGGACATGGATCCATCATTCCTTGTTACCACTGTGCAGGCTGGTGGTGGTGGTGTAATGGTGTGGGGGATGTTTTCTTGGCACACTTTAGGCCCCTTATAGTGCCAATTGGGCATCGTTTAAATGCCACAGCCTACCTGAGCATTGTTTCTGACCATATCCATCCCTTTTTGGCCACCATGTACCTATCACAAAGCTTAAATCATTTCAAATTGGTTTCTTGATTTTGACAATGAGTTCACTGTACTAAAATCACAGTCACCAGATCTCAACCCAATAGAGCATCTTTGGGATGTGGTGGAAGCGGGAGCTCCATGCTCTGGATGTGCATCCCACAAATCTCCATCAACTGCAAGATGCCATCCTATCAATATGGGCCAACATTTCTAAAGAATGCTTCAGCACCTTCCATAAACTGAAGCACTCCACTTTTCAGAATCCATCCATCCATCCTATCTACATAAACTTACATAAACACACTTATTATCCTCTTGTTTTGATCCAAAAGTCATTCGGAATTGTCATGTCCTTCAAAATGCATATTATAGAAATAGAAAATGTGGGCGTTGGCAATTTATGATTATGGCAAACAGCTGGCTTGATCTTGGTCTGAAACATCTTAGAAACATTATGCTTCTAGTGACAGTATTGCTAAAACACTCTTTAGAAACAGCTGCTGGAAGGAGCACTATATAACATTATCCATAAAACACGGACGTATAATAAAAGATGGTACATAAAATTGTGCTGCGAAGAAATGGCAATAGCTGAGGAAAGTACTTTCAGAATTTTCAGTCTTATCCTGGAACCTCTTCCTGGTTTTTCATGCTCTGCTCACTCACATTCACATGACTTGAACCGAATGGATTCTGCTTTTGTTTGCTGCAGGCGTCTCAGGAAAGGCCAGTAATAGGTTTCTCAGGGACAAGCGGATAAGACCCGAAACCAAGGGGATAGAGAAAGTGTAAATGGGGGGAATTGCATTCAACACATTTCAGTGCCGTCTTCTCAATATAGCTAAACAGTCTTGTGTCTGCAAAGGTAGACACAAGACACTCTCTCTCTTCTGATTGTTTAGTACTTCATTTTGCCACATGCATTGACCTGAAGTTTCCCTTTTGGATAACTTCAGTTATTGATAACCTTGCGGTCTGCTTCTGTTGCTGATCAGGTTTTCATTCCAATTTAGAATTAATTTGCAAAATTAGAATGAGGCTTATTAGTTGTATTATGTTGATAATTGTATTGAATCTGAGGTTGACACAAATTCAATTTGGCTGGGATGCCCAGTTGTCAAATACATTTAATCAATTAGGAACTCATTTTGGGGGATTAGATTTTCTATGGCACTACTAATTATTTTAAAACATTTATCATCTTATAATGTCTCCAAGAATAAGAGAATAAAATGAAATAAATGGAAAATTATATTTAAGGGAAAAAAAAACAAGATTATAAAATATAATACATTAATATAATATAATGTAATATAATATAATATAATAGCTTTGTTCAGATATTTAGTTTTGTTATATGATATTCAGATGAAAGGGATACTCAGGGAGCCGCACCGGTCATCCATCCATCAAAAAAATCTATGATCAGGGAAAGAATGCTGAGGTTTCACGATGTCAGCAGGTCATGCCAAATGTGTTCAGAGGTCAGTTTATGTTATTAACCTCCAGTCAACACAAGCAATTGGTCAAGAGTCAATAATCGCGAGTTGTGCGTACCGTATGTCATCTGACCTCAGGTTGTGCTGACTCCATCGAAAACTGAAGGTTTTTGAAAGTACAGACACATGCATAATATGAAAGATGTAGTTGAGAAAGTGCGAACAGGGGTGTGATTCAGGAATGTGGAGTGCTGCACATGTCTCATGAGACGTTTGTGGCAGTCACTTGTTTTCTATTACCACTGTCAGCTCTCTGTGGTCTGTCAGCCTCTGATGGAATTGTTTATACACAAACACAAATATTGTGTAACCAGATAGACGGACGGACAGATGGGTAGATAGATGGATGGATGGATGGATTGATGTTAAGTTAACAATAACTAACATTAATATTTGTTATATAATATGAAATATATATATATATATATATATATATATATATATATATATATATATATATATATATATATATATATATCATATATATGTATATATTCATTTTGATTATATTTATTTCATTATTATTATTATTATTATTATTAGTATTATTAGTATTATTAGTATTATTATGTTTGTTTGTTTTTTTCATTATTTGTATTATTATCATAGATTTTTTTTTACCTGATTTAGACTATACATTGGACAAGAGAGCATGTCTGCTGTGTCATACAGCCCCATAATTACAAATACAATACAGTGACAACACAAATTACCTTTGCATTTCCACAGCCACTAATGCCCATTCTCTGTTATTTATTTATTTATTTACTTTCTTTTTGTCCATGAGCAAACAAGCATCAGTTGTCAAGTTTGGCAGTCCATAAGAACACAGGGCACACTAATTCAAACATCACACTTTGTGCCAGTGGATATAAGCGGAACTGATGTCATCCAACTGTGTTGGTGCCAGTGGTGTCTATGTCCTCTGAATAGGATCAGTCATTTAGAAGCTGAGAGCTCTATGGGCTTGTTGGCTACAGCTAGTGGTTATTATCCAGTGTGGTCTTGTTTGAAGCTCCAACCATTGTTGTGGCCACCATGTTGTAAATCCTGTGGATCAGGATAGATGATTTAAACAATTAATCCTGTGGTACAGTAAAAATCTACTGTTGGATAATGTGAATTCCTGTGTCTTTGGCTCTGTTCGCTGGCTGCAGCACAGTAATGGCTCTTCTGATGCTGAAAGGGGGCTTTTACTGTGACCCTGCGGTATCAAAACTATATTCAGTGATCCACAAATCTGGCAATAATATTGAATAGAAAATACATTTGTACCTGTGGCCATATGAATAAACATTGACCAGCCATGGGTATTAATGGCTTTGTGGAGGTATATTTGCAAGAGAACATTGCACCCAAGGCGCAAATGAACAGCAAAAAAAAAAAAAAAAAGTTTCTGAGTGACAGTTTCTGGTCTCATTGAATTCCATAGTAGGAAAAATATATACTATGGAATTGAATGAGACCAGAAACTGTCTGGTTACTGATATCCTTCTAAAAATCAGAAAATTGGCTGAATGGATTCGAAAATGGTAAAACATGACTGTTTAACTCTGAAGGAGTTGTAAAATGAGCCTATTTCCAAAAAAAGTGGAGTATCCCTTTAAGAAACCACCTAGCTTTATAGGTTAATATTACATTAACTGTCAGTTAGTTGGTTTTGACATTGGCTGTCTTGAGACCATTATAACATTTTAATGTCAAATTCAATTTGTACCACTGTAGTACAATAGTACTACAGAAGAATATAGAAAAAAATATTTGTACAACAGTACTACAATAGAAGATAGAAAAAATATCAGTACAATAGAATATAGAAAAAAATATTCATGATACAGTTATTATAGCCTCATGACAGCCAATGTCGAAAACCAATGACATGGCAGTTTAATGTAATGTTAACCCATAAAGCTAAGTGTTTTTTTAAAGGGTTAGTTAACCCAAAAAATGAAAATGATGTCATTAATGACTCCCCCTCATGTTGTTCCAAGCTCGTAAGACCTCTGTTCATCTTTGGAACACAGTTTAAGATATTTTAGATTTAGTCTGAGAGTTTTCTGTCCCTCCATTGAAAATGTGTGTATGCTATACTGTCCTTGTCCAGAAAGGAAATACAGACATCATCCAAAGTAGTCCATGTGACATCAGTGGGTTAGTTAGAATGTTTTGAAGCATTGAAAATACATTTTGTTCGAAAAATAACAATAATACGAATTTTATTAAGCATTGTATTCTCTTGTTCATTTGTCAAGCCACGTTCACAGAGTTCGCAGTGACAGCTGAATAACGCAAGACACTGATGATCGTGTTACTCTGGTGTGTCCGTGTAGTCAGTGAACGTAGCTCGACAACAATCTGAAATTCCTTAAACTGTGTTTTGAAGATAAACAGAGGCCTTACGGGTTTCGAGACGACATGGGGTAAGTCATTAATGACATAATATAATTTTTTGTGTGAAACTAACCCTTTAAGTTTGATAATTAATCTACTATGTCATGTTTATGACATATTTATGATAGGTTTGTGTGGTCTTAGTAATGTCAAGTTGTCATAACAAAGACACTGACATGGTATTATGTATTGGTTTAAGTCAAGGTGTCATAACAAAGACAGCTCAAACAATGTCATATTTGCATTAAAATGTCATAATTTATTATGACAATGCCAGTTGTCAAACATGCATAACATTCATGTATATACATGACACGTCATGTCATGGTTATGATGGTGTCATGTCAGTCTTATGCACACCCATTCGAGTAAAGTGTAAA
Organism: Hybognathus amarus; assembly: GCA_030378365.1. NCBI lineage: Eukaryota > Metazoa > Chordata > Actinopteri > Cypriniformes > Leuciscidae > Hybognathus > Hybognathus amarus. Next base: position 308,512 of record JAQIUQ010001620.1, on the reverse strand, counting down.
AAAAAATAAAAAAAAATGCAACTGTCCATGGTGCTGAAATTCTGTTTTGTTTTATATGCCTTAATTTAACTTTTCAACTATGGCAATGTTGGCTTTTATTGATTGTACTTGTTTTTATGTTCAGGTCTTGTATTTTTCCTTCGGCCTTCAGATACTACAGCATATTTCTTCTTCTTCTTCTTCTTCTTCTTCTTCTTCTTCTTCTTCTTCTTCTGCTTCATCTTCTTCTTTGCTAAACCTTTAGTATATACTTACTTCCCAAAGCCATCTATTTGCACCTATTCAAAGTGATGCTGATATGGCCAAGGCATTTGTCTGTTTATTTTTATTTTTATTTTTTTTACTGAAACACGCTCCCAAGCATTATAAACACCCCTTAAGGTGTTAATGTAAGATGTTGTTTACTTATGTTTGAAAGGTTATTCCATTGATTTGAATGGAATAACATTTCAAACATTGCTTATGTACTAATATATGTATGTACTATATATGGTGGAGTAACATCTCACAGCAAGAACTGGCAAATCTTCTGCAGTCCATGATGAGATATCCACACACTGACTGCTACTTTTGACCTTTTCTGTTCATCAAATGCCTGTGAAATTTCTTATTTTATATGCTCACACAAATATTTACACATTTTCATAATTTGCCGGATAAAAAGCAGTTAAAAGTGAAAGGATTGTTTCTCCCATTATACCCACCCGAAGGACCCCAAATGTTTCGGTTCAACAAGTCCCAAAACAGACACTGGCAGGGCCTCTACACACACACACCAAAAAAGAAAAGAAAAAAAGATGAAAACAATAATACTGCACTCCAATAGCAAGTGAGGGTCTTGGGTCTCCTAGGAGATAGGGAATAGTGGGCTTACCAAGACTCCCTCTCCACATGACAACATCGTCCAAACATATGTATAAACAAAACCAAAACAAGCCAACAGTAGTTTAGATTGGGAGCTACTCACACAGCAAGACTTATCGGATTCACCCACAATAACCTTCAGGGATAGTCTAAAAGGAAGCATTTGTAGAGGGTGGAGAGGAGGTATGTGTGTTGTTCGTTGCTGTGTATGTGTGGTATGTTTAGAATTTTGGGCTGTGAGAGTCACAGACTATAGCCATGTCTCCATACCACTTTTTTCAATCGAATTATCTGAAGTTTGGTTAAAAAGACTTCATGCGAATAAAGCTGGTGAAAGTGTGTTTCCATACTAACGGCTTTAAAGCGAATAAATTCTGTACGTAATCAGCGTCACATGCTGTTTTGCGATCAAATTGGTATATTCGAATTGATTTGAGACATTTTCTAAGGTGCTGCTATTCATTTTCACACTGAATCGAACAGCATTCAAGCAAACGTTTGCGAACAAAGTTTTGAAACGGATCGCCACTCTTACCAACAAATGATCAATATTTCACAAGTTGTGAGACTAATAATGCTTATGTGCCAGCTGATAGCAGACATGTGTATGGGATAATGTACAAGTGGCAGGTGCGGCTTCTTAGCCTGAAGGGGTTGTATGCGCTACAACAACCGCCTCGCTATACATTATCCTGCTTATTACATGTAAATAAAACAAATAAATAAATAAATAAATAATTTGACACAAAATATTGACTTAAAAACAAGTTTATTGATTTAAAATCGAGTATTGCTTCTGCTAAAGAAAATAGTCTGTTCCGCCTCTCTGAACTGCGTCCATGACGCGCGCGTGTCTCTCACCGCCGCAGTATGTAACAAAGCAATAACAGAGACCACATTTTCATCGTTCAACCAAGCCACAATAAAACAAGTAAAAATAACCTAATAAAACAACAACGCTATAAACATTGCTATGATGATGCAGATGCACGTAAATGCCCGGCAACAGCAGAGAGCGAGCTGTGGTGTGAAGACGGCACAGCGCTGCATGGTCTGGGGAGGGTCCTGTTTCTTTCTAGACACTTTAAGGAACTACATCTGACTCAACACTTTTTACTTTGTCCACTTCCATCTGTCTTTGTTGGGCATCGCGCCATGTGCGCAAACAAGAGACGGGAACTCAGCCCGAAGAGTGAACTTGACTACAGTCATATCAGCGTATCGCGACCATTAAAAGGGCCTGAAACTAGGTTGGCGCAATTCATTCTTATGTCGGTAAATAACAGTTCCATCAGCTCTCTGAACTCAATTAGCCGTATGTCGAATACAGAGAAAAAATCCAATAGAGCCCGAACCTATTTCACTTGAGACGAATATTCCATTGAAACTCGTTCGAATTTTACTGTCTTCCATCAGTATTTCGTTCGATCACATGCTTAATTCGATTAAAAGCGTCTCGAATGGAAACATGGCTGCTGTCATGTTTTGTTGAACATCCGATTGATTGATTGACTTCTGTGTTCCGGACTTGTATTATACTGCGGCTTGTGTTTGTCTCATGTGCAGTATATATGGCATGCACTTTTTGCAAATGTGCTTCTCCATGCATGAAAATCCCCTAGAATGACCTGGTGTATTTTTTCAGAATGTGTATTATACTGCAGACCCTTGCATATAACATGCAACATATTCAGGTCGAGTGTATCTTCCCCATAGTCGTCCTTGCAGCCTTACCTTCGACTGAAATTTTTAATGTAAGATATTTTCGTAAATAATGGAAAATGGAATAGTCATGTATTCTCATGTAGCACTGTGCTTTATCACTGTGACAACACTACTGTTTGTTTGTTATTGATTTATTTTATTTATTACAATCAGTGTGTGAGTGTGATATTTCAAAACTCCACCTTGGACAATCGCTCAGGTTACACGCCTGCTTGCAGATTGCATTGAGTCCAATTGAAACAACCACACAAGTGTGTCCTAGAAAGCATAAATTCACACAGAATGGCACATTCAAACATGTTGCATGTGAGTCAGTATCTGCTGCACAAATTGGCATTCTGACTGGCATATGTCTCATGTCACATTCAAATACAGTATTTAATGGTGCCTACTGTTTTCCATATTAAGTACAACAGTTAGCATGGAGAGTATTTCCAAAGTGGTATTCTCACGTATTTCCTCATGTTGGTCATGGGAAAGAGAAAGCTCTGCAGCATTCTCAATCTGCTGTAAAATTGGAAGAGCTGCATGCAGCACAGTTCACACCGCAGTCGTTCGCGCTCTGCTTAGCTCCACACACAGCTTGACTCAGTTGATTAGCTCCCTGCGTGTCAGACGTGGTGCTCAGTTGAATTCATTTGCTCTCACTGTAACTTTCAAAAACCAAACACATTGGAAACCCAAGCTGTATGTGTATACCTTACCAACCCTGGCTGCATTTTTCTGAACTGTTGTCATGGTAATGGCCTGTGGCTCCACTGCGATACACCAGACATGAAGCGAAAATGCTAATGTGCCCATTACTCAACAGAGAGAAAAACAAATACGGACAACTGCATCTGAATCTGAGCTTGGCGGTCTATCACATCTTCACATCCGCATTGGTGCCACGTGTTCTCTGTTCCTTGTTCATAGACACTTTGATATTACACAGATATACACGCAGACAGGTGAAGCAAACTAATCACCTGACCGAATGACAGTCAGTTGGGTCATACTAAATGATTGAGAGATTTGCACGTAAAAAAATTCGAAAAACCTCTTGTTTTTTTCCATTTTTCCATGTTTTTTTTTTTTTTTTTTTTCACCTGCATGCGAGCTTTGCCAGCATGGCAGGATCACGTTGAACAGCAGTGTCTGTCTGGTAAAGGTTTATTAACCTTGAAATGAAACCCAGGCCGTGGAGGCCACGGCCCCAGCACACGCCATGTGTAGCAGAAAATGAAAAAAGCACTTGATATACGGTCTGGGGGTAATAGACTCCTCTGGCCCTGACTGATAAGTCATTACAAGTCTTTACCTATTTATAAATCAGTTTCTGTCCTCGTTTTTCATGAAATATCAATAACTGATTATGTTGTCAGTCAATGTATGTATGTATGTATGTATGTATGTATGTATATGTATGTATATATATATATATATATATATATATATATATATATATATATATATATATATATATACACTACCGGTCAAAAGTTTAGGGTCGGTAAGATTTTTTATGTTTTTAAAAGAAGTCGCCAAGGCTGCAATTTTTTGATAAAGAAATACACAAAAACACAATAATATTGTGAAATATTATGACATTTTAAAATGACTTTTTTTATGTTAATATATATTAAAATGTAATTTATTCCTCTGAAAAAAGCTGAATGTTCAGCATCATTACTCCAGTCTTCAGTGTAACATGATCCTTCACAAATCACTCTAATATGATGATTTTATGCTCCAAAAACATGCATGTTTATTATCCATGTCTGAAATAAGTTTTTTAAATTTTTATTTAAGGATTCTTTGCTTGTCAAATGTACCAAGATTCTAGAAATATGTGCCATTAAATTATATTTTATTTTGGAACATTTTTCAAATTATCTATCCAATCTGCATGAGAGGAGGCTTGCATATATATATATATATATATCCAACCTTCAAAGCTTCAAAGTTAAGTAACCTGGCTGCCTTAATTTTAAGTTCATTGAAATGGTAAAATTGACTTAATACAACAAAGGAGATTGATTTAATCATCAGAAACTCAAGATATTATGTTATATGAACTATATAAATTATTTAAGTTGATTTGACAAAAGAAAAAAATGTTGTGATTACAAATCATGAAAATATTTTTTTACAGTGTAGTTTTTCAGGTAGCTTTGCAGTTTGGTTTCTTCAAGCGTCTTGGAGATGTTGCCGCAGTTTTTCTGGATTTAGTCTCAGTTTTTATTTAAATGTTTCTGTTTCTTCATGTAATCCTATGAATTCGATGGTGGTGAGATCAGATTTCTGTGTGGATCATACCAGCTGTTGTCAGCTCCTTGTGCATACAAAAATCTTACTGGATTATTACAATGAATGGCAAAATTAACATTTGGAGTTGTGAACTGATATTTACTACTGACTGACTGCAGCAAAAGATATACTGACTGCTACTGACTGACTACAGCAAAAGAAATATCTGGCTTAAAACCATTGTTATTTTTGTGTGTGAAAAAACTAAAATTCCTAGGACTTTTTTACAGTACTGTACATAGCCAAATCCCTATGTTCCTCAACATCATTCTACATCTCTCTCATCACCCCGACTCCTCAGTCTCGGCTGTTTACTATCATAGCCAGGGATACAGGGGAAAACTCTTGGTTCGGGTCATAATCCAAGATCAGAGCCCTCCCCTTGGACAACATGCCAAATAATCATATTCTTTGCTCTATACACTCTAAAAAATGCTGCTGTTCTTTCAACCCAATTTTGGGTAAAATATGGACAAACCCAGCCATTGGGTTACATTTTATTTGCATTTTTAACCCAACATTTGGGTTTGTCCATATTTGACCCAAAGTTGGGTTAAACAACCCAGCATTGTTTAGATTGTATGATTATTTGTAAGTGTAAAAACTATATTAAAAGCCACATGTATGTATAGTGCATGCATATATGTATATATATAGTGCATCTTATTAGTGTCTGATGTGCTTTCTTGGATATACTGTACAGCAACCTAAAGCGCAGTTAGAGATTGTATAGTACCTACCCCCGGTTTCATTTCTTTTAATGCAGGGGACATTCACATATGCAAATTTAGCTTATCTGTCAAAATAATTCTTGCTTTGATTTAATTATCCATACTACCCAATATATTACATCATATATTCATACACTATTCATCATAGCTTATAAATTATTCAGCCATTTTATGTATCACCATATCTTGAGGTGTGAAACACACCATCTGCAGGTGATGTTGAACGCAGTTCGAGTTTTTGATATTCAGTGTTGATTAAAAGGCTTGAAATGAATGCTGTATTTTAGTGTAACATGGGACACATAATAGTGGTCAGTCCGAATGTCATTATCTGCAGCAAACACACAGTTTAGTATATAACGTGTTTGTGTGTGCCATTATGTGTCATGGTTTTGGCGAGCAGCTAGTGTGGTTGTTACGTTTGGACCAAATGCAGTCTGCAGGCAGGTGAGTGCTGTACTGTATGAATTTTACCCAAGTGATTGTCCAAAGTGGAGTTAAGGAGAAATATCACACTTGCACACTCTGACCTGCTTGTAATGACCCCATAAGGGAGCCCAACAGCCTTGAGTTGGTCTGACCTTTATTAGGAGCTGATATGGGTTCCAAGAGAGCTCGAAGAGACTCAACCCATCTTCCCAAATGGACATGGTGTGTTAAAGTAGGACACAGTATGTCTCTACCAAGTATCACTCCAAAATAAGACTTTATTTCTAGTCTGGTACTTCAGGGCAGCACAAATCATTTCTTCCACAACACAGGAAGAGAAAGAATTAATGAAAGAAAGAGAGCGAGAGAGAAAAGAAGAGAGATAAAGAGAAAAATGAAAGAAAGAGTTATGAAAGAGAGTATGACAACGAAGGAAAGATAATTGAAAAAATGAAATACAACTAACTAAATAATAATAATTATTAAAAAAAAATCCAAGATGAGGAGTATAGAACAAAAACAAAGCAAAGAAAGACAGCAAATAAATTGCAAACAATATAGAACAAAAAAAAGAAGAACAAAAAAATGAGGGAGAACAATTGGAACAAAAGCAAATAAATTAAAAAAAGAAAGAACTAACAGAACAAAAGAAAGTATACACACAAAAAGAAAATTACATGCAACAAAGAAACAAATTAAAAATGAATTCAGTTGAATTCACATTTATTTGTATAGAGTCCACATTACAATTTAGAGTGGTCTCATAAAACTGTCTAAGTTATGTATTTCAGAAATGTACACATACAAAATCACAGTTAGCTAAAAATGTATTCATTTAAAAACTGTAATAATGTAAAGCAGAAGCATTAGGGCTGGGCGATATGAAAAAAAGATAAATAGTATATATATATATATATATATATATATATATATATTTATATTTATATATATCTATTTAGTTGAATATTGATATTTATCACAATATATGTAAAATCTTTATTTATTTCAAGTTTAAAGGCAGATTTTTACTCCTAAGTGAAAGTTAAACCAGAGTGTTAATTGTGTTTTTAAACTACTCTTTAAATTTATGTTCATTAATGAAAACAGTAACATCTGTTTTGTTTTTTAAATGTAACAACCACTTTTTTTTAATGAAGTAATTAAAAAGTAATATTCTGACTGTTTAAGTTGTATTAAAATTAACCATTGGTCATCCAGTATCATACATTTAGATTATGATAACCTCAGATAAAACCTGGTATAGCCTATAACTTAGCACCTCACTATCATGTTTGGACTTTGAGCCAAGCGGATAAATGCTCCGTGTGGCGTGCGGTTCAAATGAGTTTCGTTCCGCTTTTGCCGCATAAACATTATTGAACATTAATATCGACCTCTTGATATCGATTTATCAAGAAAAAATATATTGCGATAATTATCGTTAACGTTTTATCGCCCAGCCCTAAGAAGCATTGAACTCATTGAAGTAATGAATACTTAAATTAATACATAAATACATAAAAAAACAAAGACAAAAAGAGAAGTGACAACAAGGAATGAAAGAGATCAAATAAAAAAAATAATAATACACTAAAAATTGCTGTGTTGTTTTATCCCAACTTTGGGTCACATATGGACAAACCCAGCCATTGGGTTACATTTTTGAATTATATTTTTAACCCAATGTTTGGGTTTGGCCATATTTGACAACCCAGCATTTTTAGAGTGTAATAATAAACAAATAAAATGACACAGTCAAAACAAACAGGAACACAAATGAAGGGAGAGAGAGAGGGAGAGTCAAAGAAAGCAGATTCCCAGGTCTAGCTGATATCATTTCCTCTTGTATTAGCCCTCTGGCTGAGTGGCATCTCCTGAGATTGGCAGGGTCTGATTGGGAGCAGTTCACACTTGTCACAGGCTCAATAACACCAAAACAAAAGCAAGTGCAGTGGAGAGCAATACAGCTGTATGCCCCTCTTGCTCTCCTGTCTTTCTCATTCTCTCACCCTCTCATCCCCTCTAAGATATAAACTTCATTTTAAGGCACAGAGAGATTGCAGCTGCGACCCATCTCCTTCTGCGTGCGGCGAGGAAAAGAATCACCACCTTGACCTTTCCTGACGTTCTCTGAAATTCACAGCGGCCTGTCAACGAGCGCTGCCGATTTCTGTTTGACACATCTTTAATGACGCCTTCTTTAACAAGCCCGAGCCGCAAAGTTCAAAAGCAACATCTTGCTTTTGTTTATGTAAATAGCACGGGTGCTCAGGGAAAGTCATTTGACGCACTGCTTATCCTAATTAGCAGGACGACCCGCGCGACCACTTTTCTGTTTGAGTCAGCTCCCACACGACAACACTGGCATTTACAAGGACGACTTTTGAGAGCGCTTCTGCTTTTTTTTGGCAAAATAAATCCACGATGCATCGTCGTATTTTGCGAGGTGGAGAGTCAAGGAGAATTGTATAGCATTCATCACACGCTCTGAACTAATCTTCAAAGCCACATCTGAATATCCTTGTAGTGCTAGCATATCAAAACAAAAAGATCTCTAAAACTACATTTGGTTTCCATCATGTCAGTCTGGAGTGCATGTACACGGTTGCTTGCATAGTCTTGCCAACATTGCAAAATTCCTCATTCATTTTTTAGAGGGCCCATGAGCGAGAAGAAAAAGAAATTCTACATTGGGACCATTGTTGCTTTTTTTGTGTATATGGAATCCGCTTTAATTTGTGGGTGTATAATATCAGATGATAGTCTGTAGACCGCAAGGGAGTCCATGCTGTTTGTTTGCCGACGGTGCCTTGTGACTCCCGCCGTGTGTGTTTCAGGTGGCTGGCAGCCTGTGGGTGGATCTTATCATATGCAAATAAGCATCCCCTCAGGCTCCGCCTTTTCATTTGAGTGCATGAGGGAAACCCAAACGTTTGCTGCTTTTTGTGTTTGACTGAATTCAATAATAGTATTTGGAATTCTTTCAGCTGCCAATAAAAATGTAACACTCTCGCCTATTTTTTTTTTTTTTTACATATTTCTACTAAGTTAAATATTTGTCCTCCCAAAATCACTGGAGAAAATTCTCTCCTCCCCAAATTTTACATTCAATCAAGGTTTGGTTTTATCATGAATCATGCATATATTCACTAGTTATATGTTTACATTCCTATTTTGTCTTTAAAGGAGAACTTCTGGCGCAAAATGAACCTAATGTCTAATAAAACATTGGTACCTAGTTGACAGTTCTCTGAGACCGGGTTTTCATGATAATCGAATGTAAAGAGTTTTATCTCTAAAAAACTATTTAGCGTATAATGCTAGTAATGGGGGCATTTACTAAGTAAAAATAAATTGCTAGTTTATACCACTAACAAGGCTCAAAATACCCCACACTAACACAGTAACATAATGAGGTCAAAACGAAAGCATTGCAAACTTTGTAAGTGTACAGACCATTTAATAAGAAGATACTTTATAAAGACAGTTCACTTTGTGTATACAGGCAGCGCCATCTTTGGAAAACAGTCACAACAAGTCAAACCACGAACATCGTGCTGAGTGATCTGAACTGTATGAAGTTCAGCGATCTTCTGAACTGTATGAACAGCGTTCAGGGATCGAGCTTATCGAGACTATTTTCTAAGATGGCTTCTTTTGTATACACGAAGTGAACTGTCTTTATAACGTATCTTCTTATTAAACGTGCTGTACACTTACAAAGTTCTCAATGCTTTGTTTTGCATTATGTTACTGTGTTAGTGTGGGGCTATTTGAGCCTTGTTAGTCGTATAAGACTCAGCGATTTCTTTTACTTATTAAATGCCCAGTACTAGCGTTATTCGCTAAACAGTTTTTAGAGATAAAATTCTTTACATTCGATTATCATGAAAACAAATGTCAGAGAACAGTTGACTAGGTACCAATGTTTGCATTAGACCAAAGGTTCATTTTGCGCTGGATTTGGTCTTGCTTTGTACTCTGCAAGTATTTGCTTTATTCGCTGTTAGATCAAGACTTCCTGTGTCAGGGGAAAGTTTGGGTCTGTTCCTTTTTTCTGGGGTCTGATTTTTTTTATTTTTTTTATGGAGGTTACGGTTGGCTCCTCTCACTTTTCAGCTCTTGGTGCACACCCTTACAACTGAGCCAGTTTGACCTGGGGCCAGTCAATTCCAACCTCAAACTCTGGATAGATGACAGAGCAGGGTCTTTGTCTACACTCCCATGCTCTTTTTAAAGCAGCCGCAAGTAACCTCTGACCCATGACTCTGCCAGTTGCTGATGTACTCTCCTTTTTGCCCAAGTGTGTCTTCAAGATAAGGAAAGGCATTGGGTTCAGATATCCGGCTCATGCAGGGAGAGACTTACACACACACACACACACACACACACACACACACACACACACACACACACACACACACACACACACACACACACACACACACACACACACACACACACACACACACACACACACACACACTTTGTGACTTTTTAATTCCTGTCTGCAGACCTTCGGAATTGGCAAAGGAACTTCATAATGGTCTTTAGGCCGTATTAGCCAGCCTTGACTTTTAACTTGCACCTCAGGATAGATTCAGAAAGATAAGAACCATAGAAACTTAAAATTGCCAAAAACACCTTATAGAGGCAATGATAAATACAGGATTACTGATTCAAACAACCTCAGATGTGCATGACTTATAAAAGAGACCTGTGTGCTGAGGTAATTAGCCTCCTGATGGCAAACATCCCCTCTTATCCCTGCTTCATTAGGGCTGTAAACTCTCTCTCTCACTCTCTCTCTCTCTCTCTGAGTAACCGCAACCTTAATTGGCATTGTATACTGAGGTTTATGACCCGAAGCAAATCTGCCTAGACTCTGCATTCATTTGGCCAGTAAGAGCGTGTGTGTGTGTGTGCATCTTGTTAAGCATCTCTCGCATAATTTGTGGACGAAGGCCATGGAAGTAAAGGTATCAGATTTGAAGCAGCTTGTAATCTAACGAAGGTTTTAGTTATGAATGGAGAAAGTCATTGGGTTTCCTGGACCCATTTCCTGTGCTATTCAGTATCTCTTACTGTTGAGAAACATGAACGCAAATAAAGGCAAAAACATTGGATATTGGATAAATGGGTGAGAAGTAGGGTTCCAAAGGGGCTGAATATTTCCTGTAAATTTCCAGAAACTTCCCAAAAATCCTGGAAAGATTCCGAAAAATCCTGGAAAGTTTCCGAAAATCCTGGAAAGTTTCCGAAAATCCTGGAAAGTTTCTGGAAACTTGCAACCCTAGTGAGAAGTCAATGCTTTATGTGTATTTGTTAAAATAGAGATCAAAGAATGAGTTCATTTTGATTAGGTCCAAGAGTGTTGCTCAGGTAAAGTGGCTCAGATGTGACTGTTTGTGTTGCAGTGACTTCTAAATGAAGAGCCTACACTCTCAGAAGAAAAGGTTCTATATAGAACCTTAAAAGGTTCTAAAGCGCTATGTATTTGGAACCCCTAAAATGCAATGCATGTGAATGATCACAAAATTCAAGATATGGTGGTTAAAAAATGTCATTAATCAATATCACACGAAGAGTGCCTTTTCAGTTTTTATCCTCCAAAATTATTCATGTTTAAAATGTGATATTAAGTTACTTCAACAGTTGAATAAACAATAATTTAATAAAACTATAAAATGTTGCAGAATAATGTAATATATGAATGAATTATAGCCTTTAAAGAACCTTTTATGCCAAAAGTGTTCTTTCTTATCATTATTGAACCTTTTTTTAGCATAAAATATCCTTTTTTGAGTAAAGAGTTGAGTAAAGAACCCTATAGAACCCTTTTTTTCTAAGAGTGTATGCTGAGACCATACAACGTAGCTTACTAATACATCATTACTGCGTAAAAACGACAAACTTTAGATTTGCCACAGTACAATTCATGGTAGTACTTTACATGTGTGTAAAGTACATGTGGAATGAACTTGTCAAAACCCCTGAAAACCTCATTTTAGTCACGGTTATGAACTCTTATTTTGATATTCTTTAGTTCCTGTTTCCCTGCTCTGTTTATGCTGTGTCTCGAAATCACTAATTACTCACTATATAGTGGGCTATCTATTTTGTAGTGCTGTCTGAATGTATAGTGATGATTAGTATACCATATATAGTCCAGTCAATGTATCCCAGAATGCATTTTGAAAAGAAGTGCATCATGCATTGCGCTGATCGTAAAAATAAGTTATAACCATGTGTGTGAGTAGCGCAATATAACAGAAACGGCCAGAAATCACTTTTAGTTTTTAAATTTTGGATAAATAAGCTCAATACAATGTAATGTATTTATTTTAAAAATCTATTTAGCTCAGAGCCGGCTCGGCACCAGCTGACCGATGATGTAATCAACGACGCCAAAAGATCGAGTAGTGTCTGAAAGTGGTGTTTCTATTATGCTGGTGAGCTCACTATATAGTGCTCTGCTCTCTACCCCCAACATAGGAGGTACACTGTAAAAAAAACTATTTTCAAGATTTGTTATCACAACATTTTTTTCTTGTGTCAAATCAACTTAAATAATTTATTTAGTTGAGATAACTTATTATTTTAAGTTTCTGATGATTAAATGAATCTCCTTCATTGTATTAACTTACTTTTTCCAGTTAAATCAACTTAACATTTTAAGACAACCACTTACTTTTTTTAAGTGAAACCAACAATATATTTTTACAGTGTAGGGAGTAGTGCTTTGAGTGGAGATTTCGGACACAGCATTAGTTTTAGTTTCCTAGGTTTCTGATTGTCTTGTTTCTGTGTTTGACTATCATCAACTATAACTTATATAGTTACTGATTATCCCCTGCATGCATATTCCCTGTTCTGGGGTGTGTTTCTGGTACAACGATGCAACTCACTGCTTAAATACCATTGTAAGATGCATCGTTGAAGAAAAATACAAAATAGGCGTTCAACCACATTGGTCAATGATATAATAACTTATTTTAATGAATCGGTTTGAGATGGAATTAATGCTAGATGTTTTGCAAATTTCAAATTTTTCTAATGTATTACAAAAATTGTGCTTTAAATCACTTGACAAGCTAAAAGACGTAAATAACATTTACATAGATTCTAAATAAAATGTACAGATTGTACTGAATGTCAGCTTGCTAACTAGAATCTACGCTTTAACCACAGCTCGAGAGCTGTCGTTCCAACCATACAACTTTGCAAATCTGTTTGCGATGTTCATTAGAACGAATGGTTTCATAAAACACGACTTGCTTAACTACACTGACATGTATTGCCTATACCCAAGACTGTTATAATTTGAATGGATGACCTCGTTTACAGTATAAAATGGCATACAAACTATTAATAATTTAATTAACTTAGACATTCTTTACAGACTGAATTGGGTACAGTCTTACATTTTTTACAGCAACTTAGCAGTCCCTTGTGGCCTGCTTTGTGTGTTTCAAAAAGGGCAGACCTCATGTAGTTCCAGCTCTAAATATGAAAGAAAACCAGGTGCAAATGAAGGGGACTGGGGTTAGGTGTGTGGGAAGCAGAAAAAAAGGAAAGGCGGACAGCAAAGAATAAAACCAACCTGGACCCACACATGTTACCCACTCAAGGTGAACAGCTCGCTCCTGCCCAGAAACAATGGCCATTACTCACCATGCAGCAGACACACAAAATTAGTCTGTGGAGGGAAAATGAAGTTGAGGAAGGGAGGAAAATGAAAGAGCGTTTCGTAGGTGATATATTTCAAGCTCAGCTGCTTATGCTAAGCAGGAACAAAATGGCTAAAAGCAGTGGATAAATATTAATGTGGAATGAGGGCCCTCTAGGAACCTATAAACACTCATTGCTCAAGCTGTGGATTAAAACGCCCATTAGCAAGGAGGCCATGGGTTCATCATTCACAGGAAACTAGCACATGCGCTAATCATATTACTACTGTATGCCCACCAGTTTTCTTGGGAGTTTGGCATGGGATGTTTAATGATAGCCGTCACACAATGTTGCACATGTAAATACAAGAGAAGTGCGATGGCTCCTTCTTAACTCAAAGTCAAGCACAGGTGGTAATTGAACAGGTGACCAATTTTTGCAGTATACTCACAAGTTTTGTACTTGAAACCTTACAAACAGGCTGATTGGCTTTCAGATCAGAGAGAAAGAGGCTCACACTTCACTGTGTGCGGAATACAGACAAGTTTGGGCAGATGATTATATCGATTTGTCTGCGTGAAGTCACCACAGTGATACCTAAGTTCTCATATGATTGGTCAAGTGATAAACACACTGCTCTCACAGAGTGTGTAATGGATGTATGAGTGTGTTTACCCATAAGAGCTGTTATTGTATTTTGTATCGACTGACACTGATGCACAGTTGTCTTACTATGAAGGGGATGCTTTCTTCACTTAGGTTGTTGGTCTTCTGTGAATTGTGTTGTCATCAATTGTAATATTTTTTTTTCTCTCTCTGTTATTTCTCTCTATGTGCTGTCCCTTTCTGCAATCACAAACCAGGTAAGTGCCTAAATATGTCATTATTTATTCATTAATGTATTTCCTTATTTACCAATCTACCCATTTGTTATCATCATATATTTAAGCCATGTCACTTGTAGGCATGTAGCAATTTAGTATTGTATATTTTTTTCTTTCTTTCTGCCTACAAAAGTAGTTCGAAAATAACTACTTCTGTGACTTTACATTTTGTGTTAACTTGCCAAATAGTCAATGCTAATGGATTTATGGCATGAGGGATTAATTGTTTATTCATATTACGAAGGATGTACTATACACGCTATTTGTTTGGTTTAAAGTCGCTATTTGTTTGGTTTCAAAGCAAAAAGACCGAATAATCGCGACAAAAAAAAAGAATAATTACGCCGTTAAAATGGGTTTGCGTTAACGCCTTTAATAACGCGTTTAACTGACATCCCTAATACATACATATATATATATATATATATATATATATATATATATATATATATATATATATATATATATATATATATATATACCCATATTTAGATAAAACTTCAAAATGTGGGTATAATGAGGCTATATGGATGTTTTTTTGTAAGCCACATTCCCTTTGGTTGCTTACCAAAAGTTGATTATGCTGTCACCTACTCACAGCGCTTATTAAAAAAAAAAACACATACATAAAAGACATAAAAGGTCTTCCGTCAAGTCCTGTGCCTTTTCTTTTTCTGTTATCCCAGTCTAAAGGTCAGAACTGCTGCTTTTTTAAAAGATTAATTTGCAGTCAGGGGTACAGGTGTTTACACTCGGCACATTCTACACCTCATTACTGTGCTTTTTTTATTTTTGTTGTAGAACAGAAATTAGGCTCATTATAAAACTGTTGACATTCCATGAGTTAGGATAATTATTTCGGCCTCAACAGGTGGACTGTAACACATAGAATCAGGTTGTGTGAGAGAAACTTTCACAACTTGAGATCACCTCTCTAAGCATATGTATTTATTTATTTATTTTTTGCCAGCGGCTTTTTGATATATACAATATGGGAATTCATACTCTAAGCCATTAAAGATAAATTATCAGTTGTAATAAAAATCGTTCTTGAAATTTGTTGGGTGCCACATCTTGAGTGGTAGCCGATTACAGATTTGATGTATGTAATATTTTGAAATCAATACTGCAGCAATCTCTTCCCAGTCCAAACACAGATAAGACGAGTGTCTTGCTGAGATGGGGAGAGCCAATTTACAACCCTAATTGTGTTAGACCAAGGGAACATACAGAACAAATGCTGGAAGCACTCTGTCTTGTTTGGAAATCAACTCAGGTTAGGCATAAATCCAACCTGGGCTACATGTTTTTTTTTTTTTTTTTTTGTGTGTCTTTTGCACGCTATAAGAGATAGTTTGATATGCCTAAATCTGACATTCTTACACAAAATCAAGTAATGGCTCGTATGGCATTTGAGAATTAGAGCTTTGAAAAAAAAAAGAGTCCTCTATATGTGGTTACTTTGTTGGCATAGATACAGACCTTTTTGGATGGTCATCAGGCAAGTAGACTGAGTTGTGCTGCTGTAATGTTGGTTCATGGCCTAGGTGTTGTTAATGCATTGAATGGCCTGTGTTAATGGAGATAGAGGGAAGGCCTGGCTGCACCTTCTATTGTCACTTAATAAGATTGCTCTTGACCCCTGACTGCCCAACACAAAGCTTCAGAGCTCAGATTAGCCTGAGCTTCATTTTTTCCTTTTCTTTTCTTTTTCCCACCCCATCCCACCATCATTCAACAATGCACGCACCATTCTAGCTGTCATTTTAAACCAATGCATTTTTCCAGGGGTTCAAATGTGCTTTTCTGGCCCTTCCCTTCTCCCTCTACTTTCCTGTCTCGCCTGACTTTCTAGTTCATTAATGTCATAGAAAAGCACACAGCATTCAGACACATGCAGACATGCTCCTTTGGTGGCTTTATAACTCCATGTTTAACATGCATTATGTAAAGATTAGTTAGACTCTGAAAGACTTCAGTACATTTCATCTAGTTCCAGGAGCCTAGTGAATAAGAACACTTTAGCTTTATAATGATTATGGCCTCTCTCGTTTTAAACATGTCTTGGTGTTCGCATGCACTTTTAATGCTGCAACAGCAAGGCTCTTTTGTAAAGGGTAATCGCCTGAATCTGGGGACAATGAACCAGCTTTCCTCCAACCTGATATTAAAGTAATTTTCCTTTACTTTTTAAGGTTATTTTCTTCTTCTTCAAATTTAGCCCTGTCGCGACCCCGCTGGTTTCCATTCAAAAAAAAAAAAAAAAAAAAAAAAAAATCCTGCACTCTCTGTAACAGGATTTCAGAGCATAAAAGGGATTGACACTAGTTGCACTCACATTCTGGATTTGGTGCAGCTTCTCCACATGTGCCTGTGGAAGGGGGTCTTCTCAGAAACAAACATTTTCACTTTTGGCTAATGGCATTAAATAGCTGTGAATCTGTGATTTTCCTGCCTGTTGGTTTTTACTGAGTCTCATTAATAGCAGCATTAAGCTGAGTCTGTAGACCCCTGGCTGTGAACGCAAGACGAAAGGCAATGCTTCATTGTTACACACCACCATAATGTCTGCATTATTTTATACAAGTATTGGGTTAAGCTGCTTTATTATACTTGGGAAATAAGCCTCATATTTAGTCATGCTCAACAGGGGCTTTTGCCCATACCTTTCTCGATGTGAATGGACTGCTGATTTGTAGAGAGGTCTGACACACTTGGCCTTTACAAAAAAAAAAGAAAAAAGAAAAAAAAAGAGAGACAAAATCATTTCCACAATGCCATGCCATTCCAAACTTGCATGGACTCAGAATGGGGCCTGAAGCCTTCATATAGCAATAGGTAATGGGAGAAAATCAACCTCATAGTATCATGGTTTATAGTCAAGTCAAGTATATTTATATAGCGCTTTTCAGAATATAGATTGCATCAAAGCAGCTTCACAGTATCAATCAAAGCATTATAACAATGTTCATTTCTTAGTGGAAAACTTCCATGTTTTGTAGAGCTGATCAAGAGTATTACTGATTGGTTAATTAATTTAAATATCCCCATTGAGCAAGCCAAAGGCAACAGTGGCAAGGAACCAAAAAACTCAATCAAGTGACCTAATGGTGTCCTAAAACTCCATCAGGTGACTCAATGGAGAAAAAGGAGAACCCAGGCCAGTTTTCCTCTGGCGTTTATGAACTAGAGGTCGGATTTACAGTAACTGTATGATACATATGTATATGAATGTCTCTAAACAGACTTTAAACGTGAACCTGTGGTAAACGTTTGATGCACATTTTGATTCTATAGTTATGTGCATTTTAATGTATGTGTGCAGGTTTGTAAATCCCTACAAAACCATGCCTGAACAAACTACTTATTTTGTCTATAAATTTGATACAGAATTTTGTTTTATTTTATCACTTTCGGGGTAGGTACGCAAAACAAAGTCACAATGCTTTATCTGTAGAGTGGGGAAGGGATCCTCCATAGGGAGAGGCTAGTTCAGCACTGCATTGTCATGGTCCAGGCAAAGCTCCTTGTCAGATCTTAATACGGCCTGGATACGGCAGGCTGTGGGAAAACCTCGGAATAAACAAAGACACTCAAATTAGCAAAGATGCCATTCTTCTTATGATGTAACGAGTACATCAGGATTTAAGGAGAGTGTTTCCAGTTCCGGCTGACCTAATCTATGCAGCCTAACATTGAATTCTAGAAGTCTATAATGTTTTATGTGTATGATAGGGCAAAGAGATGTGTCTTTAATTGAGCTTTGAACTGACTGAGTGTGTCTGCTTCCCGGACAATAGATAGAAAAGATGGAAAAAAAATGTGGTTTTACAGATACTAGACACATGACTTTCAAACTAAATATTGGCATCAAAGAGCACACCCAGGTTCATAACTGACGACAAAGACTTAACAGAGCAGCAATCAAGTGTTAGACAGTATTCTAGGCCGTTACGTGTGGAAGTTTTTTGTCCAATAATTATAATCTCTGTTTTTTTTGTTTTTGTTTTTTTTTTTCTAGTAGGAAATTACTAGTCATCCATTTTTTATATATCAGCTATGCATTTTGTTAATTTTGTGAATTGGTTTCATTTAATTTCGAAGAAATATAGAACTGAGTATCATCGGCATAACAGTAAAAGATAATTCCATGTTTCCTAATGATATATCCTAATGATAGCATGTACAGAGTGAACAGCATCGGTCCTAGTACTGAGCCTTGTGGTATGCCATACTGAACTTGTGATTGATAAAACATCTCTTCATTTACTGCTACAAACTGATAATGGTCAGATAAGTATGATTTAAACCATGCTAGTGCAATTCCACTAATGCCAACATAGTTTCCTAGTCTATTTAAAAGAATGTTGTGGTCAATTGTGTCAAACGCAGCACTAAGATCAAGTAAAACTAATAGGGAGATACAACCACAAATTGTATCTCCGAATTTATGATTTCTTATTTTAAATAATAGCTTTGTGTCCAGTTTACCAAAAACCTCTAGCACTTATTGCGGTTCATGGGAGTTGAGTAGTAATGTCTTGTTGTCTAATATTATGTTGAAGACTGGCAAATGGGGTATCACTTGGGAGCCCCAATCACCTCTGAGTTTTGGAAAAACGGCCAATGGAATTGGCTAGTGGAATTTGTCTGCCAAGCCTCTCTCCCATACATATGGGTATATAAGATATGTACGGCACGCATCCACTCATTCAGATTTATGCCAAGGAGCCAGAGACAGGGCCAATTTAGCAGGGTTGTGGCAGGTGGAACATAACATCTCCGTTTCCCCCATTAGGGAGCAAGGGTGACATCAGTAGGGCTGTAATCTCCCAGTCTACTAGTCGATTTATTGGTTGATACGTTCTGGCTCGACCAAAATTTTATTTGGTCTATTTTTTGCCTTGTTAATTTCATCAGGTGTAAAGCACTAATTGCTAATGAGGGTGTTTTCAGCGCACCCCTGTTGTGTTCCTCACAGTACATCTGCTACAATCTTCACTGAAGGCTATTTTTTTGTGAAATTGTCACTAGTTCACATGCACCTAATTCCCCATCTCTGCTGTACACGTTCTCTACACTCTGTTATATTACCAAAGCTTCCAACATTCTGTCCTTGTTTGAGCTTCTAATCAACCAGCACGAACTTGCACTAATGCAAAGGGGAGTAAACACATTAATAAACATTATGCCCTAATCACACATTCAAAAGGTGCTTATTGCTCAGAGGTGCTTGTTAATTAAAGGCACTTTTGCGCAAGTGTTTCAGCATGCAGCACTCTGGCACAAGCCGACCACCTCCCCACAATTTTCCCTGATCAATCGACAGGAGTCCCTCGTCTCACAGGTTTTATTTGTTTGACTCTCTTATTAATTTATTGTCTGTGTATTGATGTACAGTGGGTGAGTAATGGATTTGCTGCAAAGGAGAAGGGTGGGTTGGAGTCTCAGAGGGCCCTTTGCCCATCAAGCAGTGCTGAACGCTGCAGTACTCCAATAGCAAGTCAATTTGCACCCTTAAATTGGTTGATTATGCTGAATGGGGGTGGCTGAATGGAGGCTCATAACTCAAATAGATTTCATATTATGTAGAATGGCCAACGCTATGCTAATCTCATCTGCTCATTGATGGAGGGAAACAAAGCAAAGCAGCATGGGAGACTTTTGGTAGTAGGAATGAACTGAGGGGACTGAGCAGAAAGTGTAGTGCCAAGTGTTTAGACATTTCTCTTTTCTTTGCAATTCTTCCTCACTCTTTATCCTTTTCCCTATCTCCAGGGCTCAAAAATAAGATTTTTTTGTTGTTGTTTTTGTTTTCGTTGACTCAGTTGGCCCAGAAGTTCAATTTAGTACATACAAATAATATAACAATATATGAAGATTTCATATGCAAAAGCCTCTAAATGCCATTTGAAATTTTCCTCTAAAATGATCATTTTATCAAGCTTGTATATTTAAGTTCAGTAATTTCACTTAAATGGCAATGAAGATTACCTATTTAATTGTCATTTTAAGTGAAATTACTGAACTTAAATATACAAGCTTGATAAAAATTGTAATTTGAGAAGAAATTTTCAAATGGCATTTAGAGGCTTTTGCATCTGAATTCTTCATATATATACACATATGGATTTTATTTTTATATAAAGATAGTATGTGTCAGAAGGAAATATATATATATATATATATATATAAATAATATATATATATATATATATATATATATATATATATATATATATATATTACATTGTTTATAGACTAAAGATTTCATAGTTTCTTGACCCAACAAAAAACAAAAAACTTTATGACTATGCATGTATTGAAAATAGCAAAAGGTTAACAAAAAGAAAATGTTCAATTGTAATGCAACTTGATAGCTATAAATGAACAGTGCACTTTTTTCTTAAATATTTTTATACATAGTCTGTGTGACATATTTTGAATCTTTTATTTATTTATATATTTAGTTTTATTTGCAGTTTATTGCAGTTTTATTTGTAGTGCAAACAAGTGACATAGTCATAGCTATGCTGGAAAAACTACATATAGTGGTACATCATAACAGCTAAATAAGTTTTAATAACTAACTAACTTATTTATTTTGGCTATTAATTTCATCACACAAAATGCATGTTACAAATGTAAAAAGCGTAAAACACAGCCATCAGATTTTTATTTTGATTGATATACAGCTTATGCAATAAACGCTGATGGAAACATTATTTGCCAAGTAAATAATTAATTGTCATTGAATTTATAGGTCATTTTATGGTTCAACATTCCACAAAACATAGAAGAAGTTGTTTTAGTTCATTTCTGCCCAGTATTTCCACCCTTGGTGGGTGTCAACTAAGACGGATGTAAATGGACAAAGCAAAAAAAAAAAAAAAAAAAGGTTTCAGTAAAGTGTATCTGAAGCACGACCTCCCAGAACTGTTTGGAGCGCTGTCGTTCACACACCACAGGCCGCCTCTGTCTGACGTCGGTCATTTACGTGCATCTGCATCATCGTAGCAATGAGTCCGATAGTGTCATTGTTTTCTTATCATAGTTTATTACATTTCTTGATTGAATTCTAATGTAGAATGCAGTCTGTTATTTCTTTCTAACAGACCGCTGCTAAGTATATCACACCGTTGCCATGGACGCAGTTCAGAGACAAACAGACTATTTTATTTAGTGGAAGCAATACAATCATTTTCAAATCAATAAACTACTTTTTTAAATCATTATTTTGTGTCAAATTATTGATTTACTGTATTTGGTTGGTAGCCTTGTAATAAACGGGACAACGTATAGCAACCAGTTTTATTGCAAAACAGCATGACACGTCATTAGGCACAGGTTTTATTCGCTTCAAAGCCGTTGGATGGAAATACAGTTTCATTTTACTGAACTTCAGATAATTCGATCGAAAAGTGGATGTGAACTTGGCTACTGTCCCGATTGCCATTCTTATGGTTGAGCCCTTTTCTCTCTCTGTCCTTATATTTATTCCGCTCTCTTTCATGGAAAGACACACACACATACGCACATTAGCACATTCAAAGTATGAATCATAAACCCTGTTCTTAGACTGTAACTCAGCTCGGAGATAAAAAACAGAGGCCTCCTCCCCCTCCATCTTTACAAGTGAAGGCCACAGCTGTAAATTTGGGCTGTTCTGAGTCAGCGAGAAGTCAAAGCTGTGACAGAAAATTAGAGTGTTCTCCTCCACCGAAGTGCTCCTCCAAAAGATCTTTAAAGTGCTCAAAGATTTCCCCTCCATCAGATGTCTGTAATAGGCCCAATCAAATAATAAATGAACAACATAAATTCCAGTCATGATGGAAGGGGGAACTTGCAGAAAATCTAGATCAAACTAAAAGAGTTGTGTGCTTGCATTGCCTGCCTTGGCTGGTGTCCCCACAATAAACTTGAAGCATTCTTTTATTCAGTTTTGTATTTTCCTAAGTTGCAAAACTTCCCAAGGACTGACATCTCTTTATTGTCCCAAACCAGCATTATAACAGTAGTCTTGTTGACATACTTTTCAGTTGAACCGCCGTGATCTTCATGACCTTTCACTCGCTTCTCTCTCTATTACATTCTATGAGACAGAGAAGTAATTGCTTTTGACAAGGTCTGAGCCATGGGGTGACCTTTAGTCTGCTGGTGGTCAGATCATCCATGTGAACTGCTTCTCAGGGCCTCAAATAATCTCAAAAAAAGTCTGGCTAACTCAGGACTGCTCAGTGTCTCTACCTAGACAATTCCACTATGGGCTGTTCCGCAAGGGGCTAATGACTCAAAAACCCAAAAAACTGAAAACTACTGTAGCATTAACTTGTGTCCTCATTTGATCTGGTTGCTATTTAAACTGAAGGTTCAGAAAGGCTAGATACAAATAATGATCTTTCTTCACAGATTAATCTTTCTGTGCTCATCTCGACATTGTGGCTCAATTGATTTGAGCATTCAGTAATCAGTAATTCTACTCTACATATTGTATGTTGTCTGTTGTCTAGGTCTCCCACTGCTTTTGTTTTATGTGATTTATTTGGCTGTAATGAAAAATACATTTGATTTTATTGAAGACATTTTTGCATTCTTAAACAAATAAATTATTACTAATTTATAGATTAGCATAGCTCTCTAATGGACTGCCCATCCAGCCAGGGTATTTCCCCTGCCTTCGGGCATACAAATGGTTTGGAGAATGATTGGATGAGAATATTATCATAAGTTTCATAAAATTATGGCTGGCTTCATGGTGCATATTACATACAAACTCAAAAACACACTGACGAAGACATTGATTACATCACTGAAGTACTAGATGGTTTAGTTTAGTTTAGTTTATCTTAGCTTAGCTTAGCTTAGGGTGACCATATTTTGATTACCAAAAACCAGAACACTTGGCCCGAGCAAACAGATAGGCCTAATTAAATGATACTCAAAGTTTACTCAAATATACCTTATTAATTTCAATACATTTAAAGTAGGTTATGCCTCCTCTGTATGGATAGAAAATTGTTATGTTGTTATATGAAAACAGGACATGTCCTGGGAAAACAGGACAGTTTGTCACCCTAGCTTAGCTTAGCCTAGCCTAGCCTAGCTTTAGTTTAATTTAGTTTAGCTTAGCTTAGCTTAGCTTAGCTTAGCTTAGTTTAGTTTAGCTTTAGTTTAACTTTAATTTAGCTTTAGTTTAGTTTAACTTTAGTTTATTTTAGTTTAGCTTTAGTTTAGTTTAGTTTAGCTTTAGTTTAGTTTATTTTTTTAAGATTTGCTTTGCTTTATGTTGTTCTGCTTTGTTTTGTTTTTTATTTGTTTCACTATATTTTGTTTTGCTTTATTTTTTGGTCATTTTGGATAATTTTGCTGTTTCATTGTTTCATTTTTTTTTTTTTTTTTTTTGCTTTGTCTTTTGTGTTTCATTCATTCATTCATTCATTCATTTGCTTGAAACCAGATTCTCATTGCTGTTTAGATGCCCTCTTGTTGTTTGGTATTTAATTTAGCACAGAGCAACAAGACAATCATGTCCAGAAGAAAGTCTCATCAGTGAGGGTAAACAATCCTCCTTGTTGGAATTTGGTTTTACAGAACCCATGGGAGTCTATGATAATCTATCATTTGACACAGTCATCGGTACTGGGTGATAACTGTGGATGTATTACATGTACTGTAGATGTGTTACCGGTTTGAGGACCTGCGGATTGGTTTTGTAAGGCTGTGTATGTGTGTTGCGTTTTTTTTTTTTTTTTTTTGGGATAGGTGAAAAATTGTCTCCCATCGCTTTCGTAAATGACACCATTCGTCTGGGCTCAGACTGCTGATTCAAGTCCTCTAGTGCTAGCACTCCGTCTCAAACCTTCTCGTCAGCACCTGACCTTCCGCCTTGAACCTCTCACCTCAATGATGATTGCAAGTTATTGCACCTCATTTCATACAGCAAACTTTCAAATCCACTCGGCCCTTATGGATTGCACTACACTTACTCTTACTCTTGCTTAAATCCCCCTGAACTGCATGTCTTTGGATTGTGATGAGGTTAGTATTTTTCTTCTTCTGATCTCCACCCTGTTAGACAGAATGAGGAATCATCTCAGCTCAAAGTTTAACATGGCAGATCATCAGATCAGAAGGCCCAACACTGCACTCTCTTCATAACAAAGCATTGCCTGCGGGACCAACACAACTATCAGCTAAACTAGGAACAGTTTTTGACACGTTTTGAACACATTGTGCCATGTTGTACACATTTTCCTATGACATTAGCAGAGAGAATGTGAGTTTCACCCATTGAGTCATACCTGATCCCTAATAAAGCATTTGAACATTGTCATATTGCCAAAGTAGTGGTAGCGCACATCCTCGTGATGCATAGAGGCTCTTCCCGGCCTGCGACATAAAGAGAAACTTTAATGAAATACTATGTTCCTGTCTCTGTAATGAAGCTGCACGAATGAATAGTTGCAGTGGCTGTAGATGACAGTCGCCCTGTTTTTTCTTTTTTTTATTTTTTTTAAATTAGGGACCTTTCCACCAAGCCATACCACTGCAGTTTCTTTCTGATCTCTCTATCTCTAGTATTTATTAGTTCACCCACTTCGTACTATGAATAACAGCACACAAGTGCATTTGCTGACACTGGGGTTTTATTTGCCCCTCCTTCTGGTCCGCAGCTGTTTATATATTGGATTGAGCCTGCTGTCAGTGTCAGAATGTCGTTAAAGGGCCCCCCTCTATAGTGATTGATATTATTAGTGTGCAACAGGGCATTTGAGAATGAGAGATCTGTTGAGAAGACGGCACATGATAAAAATGCAGTGAAGCCTTAGATCACAAAAGTTTGACGTTCATATGATCGGCAGGGCTGTCAACTGATTCATATGTTAAATCAAGTTAATAACATAACATCCCAGTATTTTATATAAATAAAACATACATTTTGGTTTCATAGACAGGACTTAGATCAAGCCAGGATTAGGCCTTAGTTCATTTAGAACATTTAAAGCTACACTGTGCAACTATTTTAGTTTATTCTTAGCTAAAAACACTTAGTTCTTTCAAAAATATATGTGCTCATTAATGTATATTTACTTCGTTCAAGTAATAAAGTATTCTCGTGAATGTATAATATGCCATTGAAAATACATACGGGTAAGGGGTTCTAATGTCGGTCGCCATGTTGCCCCTCCATCTTGAAGTACATTAGCCAAAGAGGGACACACCCGTTATTTCAAGCTTCGCCTTTCGGACTACATTGGCCACCGTAGGAGTTAAAACGAAATCGTAATTGACAGGAACAGAAACTAATATTCACTGGATGGTCATATACCTTTCACCACTAGATGAGGGCAAAAATCACACAGTGTAGCTTTAAGTAGCTTTTATAAATGTGCCATAGGAAAAAAAAAAAAAACTTTACTGGTCGGCATCTTAAAGCAAAATAATGTCATATTTTACGATATCTCAGTGCAAGTTGCTTTCAAAACTGCTCAAATATGCATTTTAGTCTGGGACTAAATTTAAGCCTTGTCTGTGAAACCAGGGAAATAATTCCTTTTATACATACACTAAGATTCAAACATTTTGGGGTCTGTATGTTATAAGGTTTTTGAAACTATTATACAATTATTTGATGAGGGAATATGCTAAAAAAAAACATTAATATTGTGAAATAACTAACTTTATAAATACATGTTTTCTGTTTTAAGTATTCCTGTGATGGCAAAGCTGAATTTTCAGCAGCCATTACTCTAGTCTTCAGTGTATATATATGTATATGTATAATGTATAATGTATATATATATATATATATATATATATATATATGAACACTAGACATGTTAATTTGACAGCCGTAGCCATTTGCAAACTCAGACTTTTGAAACATAACATGTTTAATATTAAATTGCAGCTAGGCTAGCTGTGAGAGTAGGCGGGCTGCTCTCACCCTGCTGCAGAGACCCTGCCGAGAGAACAGTCCATCCAGATCGTGGCATAAAGAGACAACACAACTCGCTCAACAGAGGCTCTCTCCTATATGTACCCTCAGAAGACACTTCTGAGCTCTCATTCTTTATTGCCTGACTTTTTTTCAGTACATCATACAGGAGGCCACTAAATCAATGGTTAGCCCCCCCCTTTCTCTCTCCCCCTCCCCTATAATTTCTACTCATTTATCTGCAGTTACAGCCTGTTTGCCAAACGCTGGACAAAGTGTACCTTGAATCTGTAATCTCTCAGTCTTCATAATTCATAAGCCTGTGCTCAGCACCTCATGAATTACTTGGCACAGCTTCTTGAGGTATACAGCCTGAGTTACTATATCATGCATAGACATTACGCATTCTGTCACAAGAATGAATATGGAATGTGAGGAGCATGGCTGAAAGATGTTGGGTTTGGGAGAAGAGAGAGAATTTAGGAAAAACTTTCAATCAATTGACTACGTGTTGTGCTTAAAATGAAGGCCACGGTTTTAGTAATGCGCCGCTCACTTCTCAGCGATGTCCCTGATGCAGTCATCAATTCACTCAAATCTATAATTAAAATACATTAAGACTCCAAGTGTAAAGCAAACACCCACAGGCAATGTTAACTTCACTTTCTCCATTTTAAGTCAACACTTGTTTTTGTGTTGTATTTTTTTGTTCTCTTCTCTCCATTCTTATTTTGTTTTGGGATGGCTTGAAGACAAGGGAAGTAAAATAAATAAATAGGGCTGCGCATATAACTTAAATATTAAATCATTATTTTTATAGTTAATAATAATAATAAATGATTTAAAATAAATGAATAATTCAATACTTAATACAATATTGATAGAGATAATTGGATAAATGAATCATCCTATCATGCAATTAATATTATCAATTGTGTGAACTAGGAAGAAGCTTGTTTGAGGAATGAAATGGACTAGAATGGGGAAGGTTTAAGTGGAGTGTCATCCTGAAAGACCATCACTTTCTTTTTTTATCTTTTAAATCTAACCCTAGCATTCTCTTGCTTAGACCTCTTTAAACTAATCTGTGTCCTTTGGACTCTTTCTCCACTTTCTTTCTCCATCTACTCTACCATCTACCTGATCCTCTTTTATCTCTGTCTTCTAACATGAATGGTTTCTCTGTCAGAGTCCTTGGCAAAAAGAAAAAAAAAATGAAATGAGAGAAACTGCAGAAAGGAACATAGCAGAATTGATTGGTCTGTACTGTATGGGAGATTGTTAGACAATTTTAAGGGCCCATTTGGCAAATTGTGGCACAGTGAGTCGAGAGGGGTCCCATTATGGTTCACGCTCATCCTTTGTGCATTGCTTGCTCTGCTTGATTGCTTTAAATGCTGTTTAGGCAATGGGAATAGTGAGAGAATAATCGCTGGAGGGGTCAGCAGGGACCAGAGGAGACCTAATAAGATCAACAATAGGAGGAAATAGTGGTTGTTTGTACACTGCAACATTAAAGCTGATCTCAGCTAGGCTTTCTTAACAGAACGTTAATGGACAACTCCGGTGCAAAATGAACCTTTGGTCTAATAAAACATCGGTAACTAGTCAACCGTTCTCTGAGATTTGTTTTCATGATAATCGAATGTAAAGAGTTTTATCTCTAAAAACTGTTTAGCGTATAACGCTAGTACTGGGGCCATTTACTAAGTAAAAAGAAATCGCTCAGTTTATAACACTAACAAGGCTCAAAATAGCCCCACACTAACACAGTAACATAATGCAAAACGAAGCATTGAGAACTTTGTAAGTGTACAGACCGTTTAATAAGAAGATACTTTATAAAGACATTTCAATTCGTGTATACAGACAGGAGCCATCTTAGAAATAATCTCGATAAATCGATCCTCGAACGTTGTTCATACAGTTCAGAAGATCACTGAACTTCATACAGTTCAGATCACTCAGCACGACGTTCGTGGTTTGACTAGTCGTTAACTGTTTTTCCAAAGATGGCGCCGCCTGTATACACAAAGTGAACTGTCTTTATGAAGTATCTTCTTTTTAATCGGTCTGTACACTTACAAAGTTCTCGATGCTTCAGTTTGCATGCAGGGACTTTCATTGTGATAGTGTGGGGCTATTTTGAGCCTTGTTAGTGTTATAAACTAGCGATTTCTTTGTAATGCCCAGTCCTAGCGTTATACGCGAAACAGTTTTTAGAGTTAAAACTCTTTACATTCAATTATCATGAAAACAAATCTCAGAGAACGGTTGACTAGGTACCGATGTTTTATTTGACCAAAGGCTCATTTTGCACCAGAGTTCTCCTTTAACATGTTTTCCAAAGAGCGCAAAAAGCATACAGGTTTTGTTGGTCAGTTGCACATTTTAAACGGAATTCTGGACAGTTCTTACATGAATGCTTGAACAACGAACGTAGAATGGAGAAGCAAGTCTGAACATCTTAACACTGTTTAGACAATTTTGCAACAGTGAAAGTTTTGCAACAGGAGATTGCAAGATTATTATTAACATAGGCCTACTTTTTCTGTTTTCTACTTTAAAGCTACACTGTGTAACTCTTTTAGTTTATTCTTAGCTAAAAACACTTAGTTCTTTCAAAAATATATGTGCTTATTAATGTATATTTACTTCGCATAAGTAATAACGTATTCTCGTGAGTGTTAATATGCCATTGAAAATACATACGGGTAAGGGGTTCTAATGTCGGTCGCCATGTTGCCCCTCCATCTTGAAAGTACATTAGCCAAAAAGGGACATACCCGTTAATTCAAGCTTCGCCTTTCGCGTTTACTTTGAGTTAACAATGTAAGTCACGGACTGAAGTTGAACTTGAAGCCATGTTAATCTTGGACTACATTGGCCACCGTAGGAGTTAAAACGAAATCAGAATTGAGAGGAACAGAAACTAATATTCACTGGATGGTCATATACCTTTTCACTGCTAGATGGATAAAAACCACACAGTGTAGCTTTAAAAAAATGCATGTTTAATTCAATGTGTTACTTGCTGTTTCTTTGCATAAAAAAATACAAATAAAAAAATCAGTGCGCTCAAGCTGTTAAAATAACCAGAAATGTAAATTGAAATACAATCCGAGCCAATCTTATAATTCTCAGAATCTTTGAGACTGATTTGAAGACCATAGCCACATTCTATTATAGGGATTTGAGATGAAGCACTTGAGATGATGTGAGCTCTTCTTGCTGTTACATTCTGAAACAGCACAGGTGGAATGTTGATCTTCTAGCTTAACTGTTCTTATGTGGCGAGAAAAAAAATAAATAAAAAATGCTGGTAACGCTGCAAAAACTCAAATTCAGGAGTCCACAGGGCACTGGGGTTTTTATGTGTTTGCTGGGATTATATGTGACAGTGCCTTCTATGTCTACCTTTGGGAGAAAGTGAGTCAGTCTTGTCAGGGTTGTTTAGCTTTGCAGCTATAACAAGTAGTTATTGTGAGAAGCGATCTGATACATGTTTAAAATGCCACATATTGACAGTGATCTAATGTACATGATTTCCTCATTGAATTTGTTTTTAGTGGGCCCTATTTTATTTTAACGATCTGAAATGCAAGTCCCAAGTGCGAAGCGCAGAGTAACTTTATGGGCGGGTCTTAGGCGCTGTTGCTATTTTACCGACGGGATAAATTACTCTTGCGCTCAACGCAAGTTTAGGTTTGGTCTGAAATAGCTTCATTATCATAGGTGTGGTTTGAGCATAACGTGAAATAAACCAATCAGAGCATCATCCAACATCCGTTCTTGTCAGGGCAATGAAAGACAGAAGTGACGTTGTATGGGGATGGGAGAAACCCACTCAAATCAGTGTCGGTTAAACATACACAAATGTGTCTTGCCACTATTGGGTAAACAGGTCTGATCCGTCATTACTACGATTAGCCTGAAAAATCTACGCCTACATTTTTTACATCTTCATGGACACCACAATGATTTCCCTAAATGGACGATAAAACGTAATGGACAGATGTGTTGGGAAATGGCAGTTTTATTAACAATATAGCATTAAAATATATTTTGAATCCTACTCCTACCCCTAAACCTACCCATAACAGTTCCTTAAAACTATGTAAACTACAATTTTAAGAAAAACTAACTGACAAGTATAATCACAATAATGTATTTATTGCGAAAATGTCAAAACCAATACCAAAAGCCGTTCACATGATGATGCGTTGCAGTCGCAGTCCTCTCTGGCAGTATTGTAATAGTTTTGTATGAAGTACAGAGCAGAATTTAAATTAATAACCAATGAAAATGTTAATCCGGCTTCGGTTCGCAGATTCGCACCATTTCAAATGAACTAACCGTCACCGAGTCCTTCATGTCGCAATCTGTGACGAAGCAGGGAAGAGCCAATGAACGTTTGATATCACTGCCGTAAAACATGACGTAACGCTTATCAAGGGCACAATTTTTTAATTTGAATTCATCACCAGCGTGGGATTTGACGTGTACGGTCTCTGCTAAGAAATGGAGATGAAGATCACGACTGAATAATTGAATTAAGAGTTGTTTCTTGCAAACAACGTAGGCTATCGATTCTAAAGATTATAATAAAATTGATGTCTTTTGTCAATTTATGTTGTGTTTTATGGAGAAAACGCTTTTTGTCTCTCACGGTAAATAAACTATATTACAAAATGTATTTTTAAGGTTTTATAGTGTATTGTTTAACACAATGCAGGTGAAACAAGCAAAATGTTAATATTTATAAGTATTATATTAATAAATGCGACTGAAAATGTAATTAATAAGACAGTTGAACGCAACAGAGTCAAAACATAATGCTACGATTTTAATAAATAATAGTGATACGTACAAATGTATAGGTCAGGTGGATTTGTTCATACGTAAATAAATTATGTTTTTGTGCTGTCAATATGTAAATAATTTTTACGTTTTAGTACCGTAGTACCGTATTGTACGTTTCTCGCGTATAAAACGTAATTAAATGTATGTATGCTAGAACTACACTTAACGTACAAATACGTATTCTCATAAGATCACGTTGATATGTAATAAAGGTCCGAACAAGCTAGCTTCTCTAGGCCGTACTGCAATTATTCCTTGTATTTCTCCATCAGAAAATTAGTGGAAGCAATCCCTGTCTGTCTAGGTTTTACAGATATTTAACCAATAAAAAAAATGAAATAAGTGTTTTTTTTAACAAGTACACAATTTTCTTTACTAGATATTTTGATGTTAGAGGGTTCAGTTGAGGGGATTCAGGGCTTACATGCAATGAGGCATGGAGTCCTGGTGGAGGCTTTACCATATTATACACAGGCCAATCAATCACAAGAGTAGGTTTAACACAACCATAAGCCTACTAAAAGATTCAACAGCAGTGTGAGGGGGGATTGCCAATTGTAATATGTGTCGATATGGATTTTGACCAGTGTTAAGGATGCTTACTGTAAAGACTTTAGTGAAGACCTGTACATATCTCAGTCACGTCATTTAAAGTCATTATCATGGTAAAATGGCTGTCTACCAAATAAAATTCCCTTATTATCCATTCAAAATAATTGGAGATTCCAAAAATGTAATCTTAGTTAGGGTCCAAATCAATGAATCAGTTGATATTTTGGCTTTATATGTGTTCAGACGGTTGCATATGTCATTATATTATTAACATTTGACCAAAACAAGGCTCAAATAGAGTTTAAGTTTGAACCATTTTTCCAGGTTATACAGTTTACTCTGGGTTTTCTGTGGTTGTCTGCCAAAATCACATTGTAAATAATGAAGTGCTACACACAGGTCATTTAGCACAGCATTGGCTATGAATTGATGACAAATGCTAGACTTTAGACATTTTTTTACGCCCTCAAATACATGTTGTACTGGGGCCACAGTAAGAGTCTTCACACACACACTGTTCCTGCCCAACGGGCCTTATTATACAGCATGTGTATCAGTCTGTGTGTGATTGTGTGAGTGGCCTTGAGCATGACTAACAGTTTCACAAACTATCGATTCTTCCTCCCCCAGGCTTCATCTTCCACCGGCTTCCCATTTTCTATTAGCATGAATTATCTGATGTTGTAATTGTAGAAGCATTAGCTCAGCACAAAGTGGTCAACCATTAAGGGAGGGTATGCCGTCATTCTTTTTCAGGGCCGCCAACATGGTCATATTTGTTTATGAGATGATATTCCATCAGAGTGCGATTTAAGAGGTCACATATTTGAAATAAAATGGCATCAGTCAATTTTTTGGAGAGAAGAAAGCAATTACATGGATATCACCAGATGCTTGTTCGTGACTATTAATGATGACTATCTTGATGATTTTAAACACTGAATCAACAAAAAACTAAATACTCATGCACTGTAAAAAATAATCGTGATTTTAATGGTAAAATACTGTAAAATGCGACAGTTTCCATACTATATACAGTAAATAACTGTGATATAATTGTACTGTAAAATACCGTTAAATTTACAGTTTTTGAACTCATTGTATGTTTTACAGTGAAAAACTGTAATTTGACATTCCCACTAACTGGTTCCTCGTAGTTTTTTTTTCCTAATCAGTTATGTACATTAGGGTTTTATGTTACATTTAATGTTGTTAAATTAATGTTTATTGGATATTTTATTGCATATTACTGTAAATTTCAAGTTGAGTCTATAAAACCATTAACATTCCTACCATATTTTCAACGGTAAAGTTCTGGCAACCACAGCTGGCATTTTTTTACCGTAATTAATTAATTAATTATTAGTATTAGTAAGAGTTGTTTTTAGTAAGACATTTTTGAAAAAAAAGTCTTGTGCTTACGAAGGCTGCATTTATTTGATCAAAAATATAGTTCAAATAATTTTATTTTATATACTTTTATTTTATAAAATGTATACATTTTATTTTAAATAATGTTTTAAGTCTATTTTAATATATTCTAATTGTTGAAAACGTAAACTCCTAAACTAGATCCGGAATATCTATCTATCTATCTATCTATCTATCTATCTATCTATCTATCTATCTATCTATCTATCTATCTATCTATCTATCTATCTATCTATCTATCTATCTATCTATCTATCTATCTATCTATCTATCTATCTATCTATCTATCTATCTATCTATCTATCTATCTATCTATCTATCTATCTATCTATCTATCTATCTATCTATCTATCTATCTATCTATCTATCTATCTATCTATCTATCTATACTATCTATCTATCTATCTATCTATCTATCTATCTATCTATTCTATCTATCTATCTATCTATCTATCTATCTATCTATCTATCTATCTATCTATCTATCTATCTATCTATCTATCTATCTATCTATCTATCTATCTATCTATCTATCTATCTATCTATCATCTATCTATCTATCTATCATCTATCTATCTATCTCTAAAGTTTTAGTGGTTCTTTTTTCTTTCATATATTTTAGTTGAAAAGTGTATTTAAGGATAGTCGTTTCTCTCCGACGACCACAATCCAACAATGCTGTGCCTCCTCCTTTCCTCACAGCAAGCTCAAACTGCCCTTTTCATGGTACCTCTGTGGTAGCCTTTGAGCCAAATACCGAATGCTAACTAAAGCTGAGCCGAGAAAAGCTGAAAGAGTTTTCACAGTCTGAAAAGTATTTCCTGTGTCTGCACGCACACGGAGATGAACTTCCTTTGAATAATGGCGAGGCTACAGTCATCCATACAGAGACATGTCCTTACTGACGCAGAGACACTGTCAGACATACCTTAGCCAGAGCTTGCTCTTTTCATTCTCCCTCATTTACTCCTCCTCTTGCTCTATCTTCCATGGGTGGCTGCTATTAAATACAATGCGTCCTATCCCATCATGCTGCATTTAATTGAGTTAGCTTTCATTGCCACTTTTCGGCTTTAGAGGCTGTTAACATTTATTTTCCTGTCTAATGTATTAGCCCCGGGTGCCTTAATGAAGTGTCCCTTGAGGGAGGCTCTCGCTCACTTGCTCTCTCTCTTTCTCGCTCTCTCCCTCTTGCACTCAGTTTCCTATTTTCCTTTTTTTTTGCCTTTGTTACTGAAGACAACTAGTTCAGGCCATGTGCTTTTATAAGTTCTGCACAATATTTTTTTATAATCACTTAGTGAAAGTGCTTCCATTTTACATCATTTTCTAATTTTAAAGAAACATTTACTCATCTTCATTTTTTCCCCAAAACCACGCCATTTGTTCAGGATGTCTGAGCTTTTCTTTCATACACAATGTTTTGAAGAGTTTGGATATCCTTCCATATATAACTTTTTTGGTTTTGTAGAAGAATTAATACAGGTTTTGAAAGACGGTTAGCTCATAATATTTTTTTTTCATGTTTAAAAGAATGTTTTTAGAGAGGATTATTTCTTTGAAAGAATCTTACTTTTTCATCTAAAAAAAATCTAAGTGAAAAGCTGTTTTGGAAATGAAAATGAATTTCATTATTTCATGTTAAAAAATACCCATTTTTCTAACCCATACATGCTTAAACAATTGCCTGATGGGCTGATTGAGCCCTTCTCTGATCGATGCGATTGTCTATAGTCCTGTAGAGTAAAATAAATAAGAGAGATTCGGGACGGAATTTGAGACTGGGCGTGACGTCATGCGCGTTTCACGCTCACCTGGCTATCTCTGGCAGGTTTGTGTATTCACCGCCATTCTCCGTATCAGTGAAGAAATCTTGAGCAGCAAAACTTTAGTCAACTTTCGACAAAAGTAGAAGATGGATTCAAAGAGATCAGCATGTAGTTCATTCCAAATCCCAACGCAAACTCCACATAAGACAAGGAAAATAAAACTTGGAATAAGACGAGAGTCAACATCGGGAAGGCTTTCAACAAATGAGAGATCTCCGATACTGCTCAAGGGCTCAAATGGGATCCTATACAAAGTAATAACTTATATAGTTTTTGAAAGTGTCTCCATAATAATACAATCATAAGTTGATACAGTAAGCACATAAAACAGTTCAACATGGAGATAGATGGAAACAGAAAAATGTTTTCTACTACCCCCGATTTCCCCTCACACAGTGTGTAATTTACTCAAATGCCTTTCCTTTCATATATTTAAAATGCCTTGCATATTTATAACTTTACTACCTATGAAGACATTATGACTGTAACAAAAGATTTGTGTGGCTGATGCTCCTTTGGTTATGAACAGCTCGTGCTAGTGTGCGTGTGGTCCATGAGTGTGCACACCTCTGGTTGCAGTTTCGCTTGACGCCAGAAGGGGCATAGTTCTACAAATACTCAGAGACTTGTGCAATGATCCTTTAGGTCCGATTCACATATCGCGCCTAAAACGCGTAGAAAACGCTGAGCGCACCGCATTCTCCTTTTTCTAAAGCACTAGTGCGGTTGCGTTTCGGTTGATTCTTGTCATGTGACCTACTGTGTGCTTATGGTGCACTTGCGGCATTCTGAAAAGTTGAGATGTTTTTATCTCTGATGCGGTGAAGACGCGCCTGGAAAAACGACTGCGTCGCACCGCGACCCCGTCGCTTCCATTATGATCGCGCAAACCGCACGACTACATTTCAAAAAATGAACTTCAGCGCGCAAAAGACGCGATATGTGAATGGGCCCTAAATCTGTCATATTTATTTATTTATTTATATTTTTTGGTCAATAATTTTCTATATGTTTAATGTTCTTTGAAAATAATTAACTTTATTTTCATTTTCAGAAAAAAAATTTAATTAATTTTTAATTATTATAGGTTATCTGTATTAAATATAAATATAAACATTCTTTCTATTTTATAAATCTATGTTGATGTTGAAAAAGAATATTTTTATAGTGGAACCAATACTGTAAAAAAATTATAGTGGAGTAATTACTATCAATATAAAAACAGTTAAGTAGCTTACAATTTTTTTCAGATCTGTGATGAATTGCATTTAAATATATATATATATATATATATATATATATATATATATATATATATATATATATATATATATATATATATATATATATATATATATATATATATATATATATATATATATATATATATATATATATATATATATATATATATATATATACCGTCACTTTCTTGCTCACTAAAACTATTAATTTCTTAACAAAATTGGAATGGTAGTATTAATATAAAGGGTTCATAGAAAAGGCTGTGGTGTCATAAGATAGTGTGTGTGGCAGTGAGTCTTGTCTTAAGATCATGAAGGCCTCCAGAGCTTGCTGAGCATCTGTTCCTGTTCTGTCTTCATGCAGCGCTCTGTGACCCATGTGATGCTGTCTGCTGGAATTGTCTTTTAATGATGTAGAGCATGAGTCTTTTACCTCACACACACACACACACACACACTACGAAGCACCACAGCGCGCAGGAGTCCCCCACCCACCTGCTTACCACACTGTTCTTCTCGCCCTCAATAAGTAGTATTTGTGTGTGTTTTCACGTATTCATCCAATAACAAACATCGCTTGCAGAAGTTTCCCCGTTCCGCTAAGAGTTCCACACTTGAAATGTAGGCTGCGAATGCAGGCCCGCGGCACAGCTTGATCTTTCCCATTAATCTCAAAATTCCCCTAAAATCACAGAGCGACATTGCGCATTACTCCACTTCTGGAGCCACGCAGATGAGGAGCCAAACAGGCCGCGGCGCCCGGGTTTGTCACAAAGCAGGCAGCAGCTTCCATTGAAACGATGATTAAAACGAGAACAGTCGGGGCTTGCATTCATCTCACAGGCCAAAAATACATCCTGGAGCACAGGAAGTGTGTGTGGGGCTGGAAAAGAGAGAAAAACGGCTGCTGCTTTTGTCTCTCATCTGATCCCTGGGTTGTACGCTCACACGTGGCAGCTGGGAGCACGGCGATAGAGGCTTCTCGGCGTTTGCGTTTTGGTGGCACCGTGCAAAAGATAGCAACATGCTGCACTTGAGCTCCTGCTAATCTAAAGCACAATACACACACTGCACTCTTGCTTTATTCCTGTACTTAATACCCATTAAATCCAACCTGAAGCGTGTGAATGTTTTACACTGATACTCTCATGCCTTATCTTAATTATGTGTTTTTCTGAAGATGAACAATATTATGACTTTTAAATTAGATGCAAGATTTTTATAATCATTTTTACTATTAATTCCGTAAAGCCTTTTGCCGAATTGAATAGTATATAGTTGAATAGTATTTAGATTTATTCAGTTGAATAGTTTATTGAACCTTTAGACAAAAAAAAATAAAATAATTATATATATATATATATATATATATATATATATATATATATATATATATATATATATATATATATATATATATATATTAACTTTTATATGAGCAGTTATATGGCCAAAATGTAAAATGAAATTATAGTTGCTTGCAAGGTAAAGTCAATGAGATCTTCTAACAGTATAGACCTAAAATGCATATAAATAGCAGTTGTCACTCATTCTCCCAATAATGTCTTAGTAAGATTGTATTGAAATGCTTAGTTTTATGATCAAAGCTCTATAGTTTTTTTTTTTTTTTGTAAGTTGAAAAATATAAAGTGCAATGTAATACAATGATGATTAGAGATACAATGATACATTACACAAAATCCTGATGCATCATTTTTTATACTCAGGTTTTTTTTTAACATGATTTATAATCAAGTAGTTCTGCTAAGTTGTTGTTACGTTTATTATAGAAAAGTCAGTTAAGATTTTACAGCAAAAAGACGTGTACCAATTACCTTAAGGTGGACATTTTTAGAAATATGCTAAAATGCCTTTTTAACTTGCTGTAAAAACTACAGAAGGCATGTAGGAGATTGTCCTTTAAAGGGAATTATGTGGTTGGTTTAAATTGGGTTTAAGGAGTAGTTCACATAAAAAAATAAAAAAATCCTGATAATTTACAATTTACTCACCCCCATGTCATCCAAGATATTCATGTCATTCTTTCATCAGTCGAAAAGATATTAAGGTTTTTGATGAAAACATTCAAGGATTTTTCTCCATATAAGGCACTTTACTGGTAACCAAATGGTTCAAGGTCCAAAAGACAGTTTCAGTGCAAACTGCAAACTGTTCGAAGGGCTTTAATCGATTCCAGGCGATGAATAAGGGTCTTAAAGTGCCCAGTAAAGTGCATTATATGTAGAAAAATCCTGGAATGTCGTCATCAGAAAACCTTAATTTCTTTTCGAACTCGATAAAAGAATGACATGAATATCTTGGATACATGGGGTGAGTAAATTATCAGCATTTTTTTTTAAACTGCTCCTTTAAGGATAATTTATACTTCTGCGTTGGACCTACACCGGAGCCTCTATGCTATAAACTGACGAGTTGATTTTCATTTATACTTCTGTGTCGTTGTCTGCATTGATGCACAATTACACATGCAGAGGGAGCATGTGAAACCCGGGCAGTGGCTCTCAGCAGACCAAATCGCAGTGCTTCCAGTATGCATAGAATTGAAGTGGTTACATTTTTGGAGAGGTGCATGTCGTCAGGGTACGCCGAAGGTACGCGCGCTACACACAGCCTACGGCGTAGCTACAGAGTTCGATGCAGAAGTATAAATTGGGCTTTAGTCTTGTTTCTCTACTTTCTTGTATTGTTTCCTTTATTCTCAGTTGCCTAGAAGTAAAAAAAAAAAGAAAGAAAAAAAGAAAAGAAAAACATGATTGTTTATGCTAATAAATGCACATTTTCAATTGTGCTGTGATCATGTAAATCCTCTGAGAATTAATGAAGCATCAATCAAAAACGTCGTCCTGTCTGCCTTTTTTTGCACTCATTGAAGTTTTTAAAAGCATGTACCTGTAAGTTCCCATCAGGTTTGGCCATTTGACTCTGTCCTTGTAAGTTGTATGCCTCTGTTTATGCATCCTTGCAGCATTAATTGCATGCATTAGCATCTTTCCTCCAGGAGCTAGATGAGTTTGTGAGTGATTCTACCCTGCACTAAAGCTACGCTCATTTGAACTGTTCACTTAAAATAATCACCCTAACCATTGTGGAGGACATCATAGTTTTTACCTTTGTTACTTTCAGTAGAGAGCAGAAAGCACAATGGATGATGTGGAAAAGAAAGAAAAAGGAAATCATGTCATTTGCATATGAGCGGCACAGATGAGATTGAGCCCGTTATCATCCTTTGGCATCATATAGGTAATGTCATATGACATTTCATCGAAATACTCACGCACATGGCACCCTTTCAGCGTCAACATAACACGCAGAACCCGGAGGCGTCTTAAAGGTGACTGGCATCCTTTAGCGTCAATATGAGACACAGACCCTACCCAGACCTAAACCTACCCATAACAGTCAGTGCGTGTTATATTGACGCTAAAAGTGTGCCATGTGTGTAGTATTTAGACGAAATGGCATCATATAGGTGACGCCATATGACATTTCGTTCGAAATACTATGCACATGGCACCCTTTAGTGTCAATATTACACACAGAACCCGAGGCGTCATAAAGATGACTGGCATCCTTTAGTGTCAATATGAGACGCAGACCCTACCACAGACCTAAACCTACCCATAACAGTCAGGTGCGTGTTATATTGACGCTAAAGTGTGCCATGTGTGTAGTATTTTGACAAGAATGTCATATGGCATCACCTATATGATGCCAAATTTAATTAAGATTAAATTTTCCTATATCTAGCCTAGCTTCAGTTCTGACAGGTCACGTAAGTCAAGCTCGCATCAGCCTGACACTCACCTGATCCACATAGGAATAAGAGACCTATCAACTCCTTCAGGATTATCAGTTTTTATTGTGTTTCTCATGAGCTAATTGCCCTTCTCCATCCAGTCAGGATTTGGCATTCTGATTCCCCTTGAATCAGAATAAATTATTGAATTATGTTCTACTTTAAAATCTCGAATTAATGATATCTGCATACATTCATGTTGGTTCTGTTGTGTGTTACCTTAAAGCTACACTGTGTAACTCTTTTAGTTTATTCTTAGCTAAAAACACTTAGTTATTTCAAAAATATATGTGCTCATTAATGTATATTTACTTCGTTCAAGTA
Organism: Hybognathus amarus; assembly: GCA_030378365.1. NCBI lineage: Eukaryota > Metazoa > Chordata > Actinopteri > Cypriniformes > Leuciscidae > Hybognathus > Hybognathus amarus. The sequence continues at coordinate 267,921 of JAQIUQ010001620.1, read as the reverse complement.
ATATAGTATTCTCGTGAATGTATAATATGCCATTGAAAATACATACGGGTAAGGGGTTCTAATGTCGCTTCGCCATGTTGCCCCTCCATCTTGAAAGTACATTAGCCAAAGAGGGACATACCCATTAATTAAAGCTTTGCCTTTCGCGTTTACGTTTGAGTTAACACTCATGGACGAGGTCAAACTGGAAGCCATGTTAATCTTGGACTACATTGCCACCGTAGGAGTTAAAACGAAATCAGAATTGAGAGGAACAGAAACTAATATTCACTGGATGGTCATATACCTTTTCACACCTAGATGGGGGTAAAAATCACATAGTGTAGCTTTAAGGGGGTTATTGCTGCTCTCCCTGCTCTTGCCCAGAACAGAAACATACCGCCAATCCAAACTGTGTGCTTATTGTAAATCGTGTTTGACTGATAATGGTCCTGACAGAAATGAGCACTATGGCTCAATATGTTGACACACATACACTGACCACTAGACCACAGTTCAGATGTTTTGTCATTTTAAATAAATGGTAACCCAGACAGCAACATAGTGTCGGCTGGGATTCGGCCCACATCTGGTATGGGGGAATGTTTCACTCATTCTGGTTTTTATGCAAATTACTTTTGAAATGACTGGATATTGCCTGCAAAAATTCACAGAACAACAGTAAATGTGATCACACCTTAATTCGAAGGTTAGTTCCCATCCCACCTGTGAGTTGAAAGATGACATGGTATAACAATTTTGTGATTTATAAGTCAAGTCTTTGTATAATGAGCACAGTCAGTATGTACGATTGACATCCTGGAAAACCTTGTGTACAGGAAAGTGACATTCTTTTCTTGACAGTTTGGTATATTTGACAGTGAATGGCTTACTTCATTCCGCCCACTGCTCCTAGCCACAGAACAGATGAATTCAAACGCTTGACATTTAACTCAGCTGGTAGAACACTGTGCTAGCAATGCCAAGGCCATGGGTTCATTCACCGGGAACACACAGGCGGATAATACATTTTTGTTGAATACACAATAAGTAGTTTTGCATAAAAATGCTTGTGAAATGCATAAATTCATAAAAAAAATCAGCTGTGATGTTAGAGTTTGTTAGGTCTTCATGCAAAGGTGACGTTACATAATTTCACAATCTAAAAAAGGCTTTGAGCTTTTCCAGTGCAACCTCAAACACAGATTCCCTCAGGCTAAACTGCCCTCTTTGACATTAGGGAAATATTACATGTCATAACAGATGCCATGTCCAATTTGTTAGCCCCCATGCTCACGACGAAAGCTTATTTGAGCTGTCTCCTGATTCTAATATGGAATTGGATTCTTATTTTCTGACTTTAAGTGAGTTTCAGTTTCCTTTGGAGGTCAGGGTCAAGAAACAAGACAATAGACAAAAGCATCTCCAAATACTTTCTGACAAGCTTCAGTTGCAGAATCTAGTTTTCATATCCAGTGCTCTGGATAGGTTTTGTTCATAAACAGCTGTTAAATCTTTGTCTCACAGAAGCGGTTGAAATCTCTGTTAGCACTTGATTTACAGTAAGCTTAAGTCAAGTGCAACTTCACAAAGCTTCATCATTCTTCAAGTGTTAGTCATTGGAATCTTAGGGATGACCCTTCTCAGTTGGAGCCCTAGGCAACAGAGCAATATTCCCTTCCTGGGTGCCAAAGGTCTTTGGATAATGTGTTTTCGAAACCCCAATCACAGTAATAATAGATGACGGTTAATTCCATTAATAGGTCTGACAGGGAAAATTAGGCCTGATGAGACTGACTGCTTGAAGAATGTAAGCTTAAATCCTAAGAGAGAAAGTTCCAGCTCAGATTGACTTTGCAGCTTCTCTGATGGTTGAATTATGGAACCGTTCATAATGAGAAGCATCGTTTTATGCAGCTACCAACTTCCTCACCAAAAAAAAAAAAAGAAAGGAAGTAGAAAGTTGCTGTGCTGTTGATCAGAATAGAATATTTCCAAAGCCCCCTGTGGTGGTAGCGTCACTCTTTCTGTCACTAATTCTGAAATCTCCCATTAGTAAGCAAGCTCTTCTAGGGATGTTTGCGTCTTCCCAAACCCCATTAAGAATGAGCATTGGTTTGATGGGCATGCAGCGTTGGCTCATGCTAATCCAAGTGGGACTCACCGTCACGCGCATGTATATCGTTGTATCTGTTTGTTTATCACTTGCACTGTTATGAGCTGAACAAAACCAAGACAATGAAATTATAAACTTACAACAAAACAAAAGGAAGCATAGAGTGGCAATAGTGTCAGTTTCCACATGAAGTTTTTGTTGTGCACTGGGGATCTGCTCTAGTTTTGGACGCAACTGCCTTAGTTAAGCATGACGCCGTTGAGTAGCTCAGTAAAAAGAGGAACAAATCACTGCCTTCCAACTGCATGTGTATGCATGTATATTGCAAGGGCAAAGCATTACCAATTGTCACTCTTTCTTGTTTGGCAAAGATTGCTAATTGGAATCTCTTATGCAGAAGGTCAGAAAACCTTGATCTACCATTTAACCCAATAATCTTTTCTGGAACCCGTTGTCCATGGTAATTCTAGTGGCACAGACATTGTCGCACCTTTAAGCAGCTTGATGAAGAGGTTGCTGGCAGTGCAGTAGTTTGTGCATATTATATGAGTAAGACAGGAGACAACATTTAGCCCATAGGGGCACCTGTGTTAATGACTAGGGGGCTTGCCAGACCATCTGCTGCTTCTCTGTTAGGATGTCAGAGATTTGAGAGCAGGTGTGAGAGGAGGTGATGACTTCAGCTATAGTTTATGGATACGTTCCTATAATAGTGTCGACAGCCAAGATGATTCAACCACCATATGCAGACTATACCTTCTCAGTATAATTGTTAAACATGTTTGTACAGGGACTAAACATTAATGTTTCTATGTATGCATATGGTTTCACTTTATTGTGAAATGTCACATTCTGACTAAAAATAATGTTGCACCTTCATGTCTACAAACTCTCATTAAAGAATTATGTAGAGATAAATATTTATTTTAGTAAAGAATTAATAGACTGGTGAGGTTAGAATAAGTTGACATGTTGTTGCAAAGTAACTTATAGTCTTTTGGCGTAGAGTCACAATAAAAGAGTCGCAATACTCTAATGAGAGTTAGTTGACATGGAGTTGTAAAGTTACCTATAGTCAACAGAATGTTCAAAAGGGACCATCAATACAACGTGTTACCAGAAATATCTATACATTTGTTAAGACTAGTAAATTAACTTTTTGTTGGCGGACCATTGGCAGCTGTGGTAAGAAACTATTACATTTGTTCCCTGTTTGTAAAGTATTGTTATTCTTAATTCCGAAGGTTCTTTAAAGGAGAACTCTGGTCAGTTTTAACATTGAGCTCATTTATTGTACATTTGGAGTGTTGTCAGTACAGACACAAATGTCAAAAAGTGTTGCCTACACCGTGCTATTCTCTTTTTAAAATTCACACTCTGTTGACTTCAATGGGGCAAGTTCTTAACCTGCTTTTAGCCTCTTAACATCCTTGATTTGTCATTACGAGTTCACAGCCATGTGAGTGGTGTTATTAAGATTGACCACGGTCAATCTGACTGCAGTATATGTGAAAGATATGGATAAAAATGATGTTAATTCAGCAGCTCACATATCTGTATTTACTTCCTGTTTTCTCTCAAAGTCCACAGTAGTCGATTGTCGAGGTTCGCGCCTGCGATCTTTGGTAACTAAATTATTTTCAACATCTGATTCGGATGAACTATCCATTTGAGCTGATATTGTCAGAACACCACACAGCACCGTCATCGGCTGACAGCTGACAGTCTGAGTCTCCACTGTTGCTTAGTTACCAATGAACAAGTTCAATGCACGTGAACTTGACTATCGACTACTGTGGGCTTCGACCGAAAACAGGAAGTCAAGTCACATTTATTTATATAGCGCTTTTCACAATACAGATTGTTTCAAAGCAGCTTCACAGTGATAGCATGAAAGTAGTACAACACAGATCAATAATATTGTTAAATATTAAATAAACCCAACTAAGCAAGCCAAAAACAAGTCAACAGTGGCAAGGAACCAAAACTCCATCAGATTGGATGGAGAAAAAAAAAAAAAACAAACCTTGGGAGAACCCAGGCTCAGTCGGGGGCCAGTTCTCCTCTGGCTAACATTCATATTGTTTATATATAAATATTAAATATAAATATTGTTTATATATAAAACGGCGCCATAACATATTGCCGGCATTGAGTCGTCTCTTCACAGGCGTTGGTTATCTCATCACAGGCGTTGGGGCATCCGAAATCCCAGTGAGAGGCTGGATACAAAACTGGACCTGACGAACACCATTTTTCTCGGGTCGAACGTCCCGAGATAACGGTAGAAAGGCAGATGGGAAATAATTAGCATAGCTGATGTTCATAATGATTTCCATTATACGGGAGTCAGTGTTAGAAAATCACTATCTCACAAACTCTCCGCAACCCAAACTCTCCGCAACCCAACCTTACACGCCGACCCGTTTGTCTAAAAGGCTCTCGAGCCCCACTGGTGTGTTAACCAGTTTTAGTGCAAACAGTTCCATATGGCATAACAGAGGACTAAAAAGTAAGCATTATGTGAATGTTTGACTAAAGAGATGCGTCTTTAGTCTAGTTTTAAACTGTGTCAGCGAGTCAGAGCCTCTGACCATATCGGGATGTCCAAGGAATGACCAGAAGCCTTGAATTTAGTGATCTTAAGGAACGCGGTGGATTGTAGGGCGAAAGAAGGTCCATTAATTACATAGGAGCTAAACCATTTAGGGCTTTATAGGTCAGTAATAGTACTTTGTAGTTGATACAAAACTTAATAGGTAACCAGTGTAGAGATGATAAAATTGGTGTTATATGATCATATTTTCTGGACCTAGTAAGAAGGTTCTGGACCTTCTGGCTTTTGAAGTAAATACAGGTATGTGAGCTGCTGAATTAACATAATTTTTATTAATATATTTCACATCTACTGCAGTCAGATTGATCGTGGTCACTCTTAATAACACCACTCACATGGCTGTGCAATCGTAATTTACAAATCAAGGATGTTAAGAAGATAAAAGCAGGTTTAGAACTTGCCCCATTGAAGTCAACAGGGTACAAATTTTAAAAAAGAGGATAACATGATATAGGCAACACAGGTTTTTGTCGTTTTTCTGCACTGACAGCACTCCAAATGTAAAAAAAAAAAAAAAAATAGCTCAATGTTAAAATTGACCGGAGTTCTCCTTTAAGGTCTCTGATCTTCAGTTACTTCTGGCTGTGCAATAAGTTTTGCTGCCACAATGCAAAATGGCTAACCATGATCTGTCCATCAGTGATGAATTTTATAACCTTCAAGGCCTGTTTGAATTGCACAATCCCTTAATTGACTTTATTTTTACCTGCGCTACATTAGTTTTATATAAGCTAACGATCATTAGCACCCTGGGGTTAATTACCGGGCATGAAAAGTTGGCCTCTTTTACTTGCTGTGCCTCTCTCACCTCAAGCAGAATTGCTCTGTTGTGGAAAGGGAGAGAGTTACAATGCATCGCTGACTGGAGAGGCGAGGTTCCGTGTTGATCTGCATCAGCAAATTCTTTTGCGAATTCACACGACCTGCTCACCGCTTCCTGCAATTTGTTAACTCCCTTTTGACTTTGTGAAGTGTCTGTGTGAAGTGAACTACTCATCTATGGAGCATTTGTCGAGCGTGAAAGGCGCACTAGTACATGGTGCAATGGTGCATTAACCTTCTCGCTGTTGGGCTGTAAGTGGGAAAATATGTTTAAAAAAATGAATTGGTGTTACAAAAAAGTGGAGATATAGAGATTCAAGTTCAAATGGAGAGGGACCGTCTCCTATCTCCCTTCACCTTCACAGTCAGACTTAAAAAGTGTAGTCCAATGCTCCAGCGAAGCAGGCAATAAATTAAAGCTAGGGGAAAGTTAGGAGCGGACCGATTCGCTATTCTCTTCTGTTTCATCTGTAACCTTTGAAAATCACCATTTATTTGCCAAGGCCAGGGGAGCCTGTCATTGTGTGAAATAAGAAACATGGGATTTAAATCCATTATCCATTGTTGTGGGCACAGAATAAACATAGAGGACCGGTGCCGGGACAAAACATTTATCCAGCATATTCACCCTGCCAATGACAAAACTACGAAAAAAGGTTTCAGTTGAGTATATAATTTTTTGAGAAAAAACTAGGAATTGAGATATAAAAATGCATGACGTGTGAGGATAGACCAAATATGAGAATACCATCCTGGTTGCAAGCGTCTGACAATCTGCATCATACAAACAGTGATGATGTTTCTCCACTAAAGCTAAGAGCCTCTTTTATCAGTGATCATGAGTGCTCAAGATTTTGGGGAAATTGGTTTAAAGTGCCAGACTCGGATTCATGCTCCACAAACTAAAGTAGCTATGCTATTATTTGAGACAGCATTTATGTCCTCTGTGCTTATCATAGACTGTGGATGAATATGTGTGGCTAGCTGTGCATTGTCGAAGAGCATCAGGAAATCAATTCAGCTGTTGCCTGTTTTTAAGAGTAACCCGAGGTCTTGTGTGACTGAACCTGGGGGAATTTGTTCCAACCCTTTGCTCATCCACAGGTGTTGGAATGAAGATAAGAGCCTATCTAATGGCTCCACTTCCTCATGGCACCATTATCCATGGGTAGCCCTCCTTGGCCTATTATAAGCACTTTTAGATATGAGTTTGGATCTCAGTTTTGGCTCTTTCCCCTCAGTCCAGTCTTTCTTTCTGACCTTCTGTTTTCTGGAACATATATGTTTTTGAAATAGGAAAAGAGAGCTGCTTTCTTGGATGAAACTGGTCTTGGAACCAGATACCCAGTTATAATACTGGAAATTACAGTTTTTCCTGGAATACTATTTACTGAATATACTGAACAGAACATACAGTGAACAATGTACTCTGATTTCTGAACAAATTGAATGAAATTGACTCACGAACAAGCCAGAGCATTTACTGACTTACCTGCTTGATGATAACCTTGTCTGAACGAACAGTTACTGTATTCTTAGGGTTTACTGACTTAAATCAGTGTAGTTTCTCACTGATTGTTTATATGACACCAATTTTTTGTTGGCAGTTTAATTTTTGCTCTTCACTTTAATTATAAACTGTCAGCCTGAGATCCTTTCCATCTAAACTGGTTATATCTCTTAAGCACAGATTGATTTTTTTATGAGTTTTAGGATAATCTTTCTCCTTTTTTCTTTTTTTTGTTGTAAAAAATAAACATATACATCCGTACAGTCCAACGTGATCTCATGAGAATACGTATGTATTTGTACGTAAAGTGTAGTTCTATCATACGCACATATAATTACGTTTTATATGTGCAGAAACGTATAATACAGACGTATTTACTGTACTAAAACGTAAAATATTTATGTATGTACAACACAAAAACGTAATTTATTTACGTATGAACAAATCCACCAACGTACACATTTGTACGTATATACAATTTATGCATATTAAAATCGTAGCATTATGTTTTGACTCTATTGCATTCAACTGTCTTATTAATTACGTTTTAAGTCGCTTTTGATATAATACTCATAAATATTAACATTTTGCTCATTTCGCCTGCTTGGTGTTAAACAATACACTATAAAATCTTAAAAATACATTCTTTAACGTTACTCGTTTAACCATTTTGTAATATAGTTTATTTACCATGAGACACGTGAAGCATTTTCTCCTATAAAACACAACAATTCACAAAATAAATCAATTTTATTAGTTTGATGTAATCCAAATTTTTAGAATCCATAGCCCTGTTTGCGAGAAACAACTCCTAATTCAGCCTTTTTATCCAGTCATGATCTTCGTCTCCATTCTCAGCAGTGACCGTACATGTCAAATCCCATGCTAAATTCAAATTAAAAAAATGCGCTCTTGAGAAACGTTACATCATGTTTTACGGCAGTGATATCAAACATTCATTGGCTCTTCCCTGCTTCGTCACAGATTGCGACATGAAGGACTCGGTGACAGTTGGTTTAGTTCATTTGAAATGGTTCGAAAGCTGTGAACTGAAGCCGGATTAACATTTTTATTGATTATTAATTTAAATTCTGCTCTGTACTTCATACAAAACTATCTTTGCAAAAAAAAAAAAAAAAAAAAAAAAAAAACGTTAAATAACTATGTATTAACAATGAGACCAGGCTGTACAATGACACACGGTCATGGTTGTTTTTTAACTGCTAGAGGGACAAAAGCTACATAGTGTACCTAAACAAAGAATACTTTTATTCACAAGGATGCATTAAGTTGTTTAAAAATGACAGTAAATGAATATAATAAATATATACAAATTTTATTCTAAAATAAATAGCCTACTGTTATTTTGAACTTTCTATTCATCAAAGTATCCTGAAAAAAATTATAAATACTTTGTGCTCCAAATATTTTTTTTTATCAAATAAATGCAGCATCAGTAAGCATGCTTGACTTCTTATATAACTGTTTTGTTAAAATATTAAATTATCATTTGCATCGCTTAGGGCAGTAAATGGAAGAATTATAAGAAATATATCTTTCACAGCAGTACTAAAAGAAACAAAAAAATCTATCCATATAGTTGAAACTTAGACTTTATTATTTTATTAATAAATAAATCCATTTCCCCCTTTTTTTCTCATTTCTTTATCTTTTCTACTGGTATTTTATCCCTCTGCACATTATGTTACTCATTTTTTACTTTCATTAGTGTTAGCACACGTCCAAGGCTGAGCCAATGTATCTGCCCCATTTTTTTGCAAACCCATGAGAAAATGATGCACATTGAAATCACATACAAACAAGCATATGATAGCAATGACTAATGCTCGCTCTCTATATTTAGCTCTACCTCTCTTTCTGTCTATTTAATCAGTTTGGATGAGGTCTTGGCGCGAACCATTTATATGTCTCTTAGGAAACAGAAACATCATGCCACGTGTATATAAACGTTAACCTGAGATTCCTCCACACAGATGGCAGAATGCATCAGTCATGTGCGTTTGACAGAACAGAATGACAGCTGATTCAGAGGTCAGGCTGGGACCACACTAATCATCATCTCAAACTCCAAAAAAAGAACCAAAAAAAAAAAAGGATGAAACATACAAAATGACAAGGGCAGAGAAAATGACAGCTAATTAATAGAGGCTAATGATTTGCTGGCGGCCCATAACTAAAGACAAAACATGTAATTAATAGATTCTGCAGAAATAACATGAATGGCGTTCTGAGAGCCCTGGGGTCAGAGTTTAGAAATTGTTGTACAACCTAAGGCCCAAACTCTCCACCCTTCCTCATTTCGCCCCCTCTGCTTCACTGTCAATGTCTTTTTCAGTTTATTTCTCTCTAACTCAAATCAGAAACCCCCGGGCTGTATGGTCAGATACTGTCTAGATTAGTAAAGATTTGCTTTTTGCTTTGGGTCATTGAACTCTGTTTGCTTTTTTGTAAAATAGCTTTTGCTTTTGCTCATTTTAATTAAACATATTTGCTTTGAGTTAAACAGTGGATCTTTAGTTCTGCTGTTTTTGTGCAAATTAAAGTGAAACAAAAAATAATGAAAGCATTAACTGAGGAGGTTTAAGATCTTACTATTCCTGCAGTATTTACACTACCTTCATTGCACTTTTTTTAAATTAAAAAAAAAGAAAGCTCAATATGCTCAATAAGGTTGCATTTGTTTTGGTAAAAAATAAATAAATAAATAAATAAATAAATAAATAGTATTGTGAAATATTATTATAATTTAATATTACATATTTATTACATAATTATTACATATTTATTACATATTTACTTTATCTATCTTCTAAAAATATTTTTTTTCCTGTTATGCCAAAGCAGAATTATTACATATTACACAAAATTATTTCATATTCACCGTAACATAATCTTTCAGAAATAAAGATTGTTTTATAAAGAAAGAATTGCTATGTGCTGAATTAGTGCTCAATAAACATTTCTTGTTGTCATTACTTAAATGTTGAAAACAGTTGTGCTGTTTATTTTTATTTATTTATTTATTAAAAATATTTTATTTATTTATTTATTTATTTTTAAAAAATCAAGAAATGTGATTTATTCATTTTATTTAACCTTTTATTAGATGACAAATGTGCAAAATAAAAAATAAAAAATAAAAATAAAAACCTGTTCCAATGTTTTCACTGACCAACATAATTGTATTTTGTAAATATAAACACATTTTGATTTTGATGACTGCAACACATCCCAAAAAAGATGCAATTCCAATTCACAATGCAATATGCTTGACTGGCCCTTCCATTTTGAGTGATGAAGCTATTTTAAAAACGTTTTCTTAATTCATTATTTGAAATTGTCAGGAGAAATTTTTACTTGGACTGAAATGCTGACAAAAGAACCACATTTATAGCCGTTAAATGAATAAAGTTAAATGAGGTGATAACTGCATTCCCACTTGCTGAATTAAACATGCAATGTGATAGACAATGTTGTATGCCACCATGTGAAATATTTATTATTGCACATTACATATGCAGTTTTCTTTTCTTTTCCTTTCTTTTCTTTTTTCTCTCTTTGAACATATATTAAATTAGTATCAGTGACAATCAGTAAATTGCCTCACTGCCTCAAAAAATAAATAAATAAATAAATAAATAAAAAAACACAGCAATGCATGCATCAGCCCCTTGCACAGTTTAAACCAGCAATATTTCAGTTAGCAAGTAAATTAGGCTAATATATACGCATGGTTGTTATAATTTAATTTGTTTTTGTGGTAGTAGTTGTTGCTGTGTTAATTACATGCAGCTAATGTCACTCTATCTGCCAGTGTTAAGCTCATGTAATCACCTGCTTCTCTGTCACCAACACTTCATATCCCTATTTTTTTCTGTTATCATCCTGTCCCCTCTCCCTTTTCTCAAGCTCACTGTCTCATCTATCTATGAGATCAAAGCATGCCTGTATGATGCAGTATACGGCAGATATCAAAGTTGTCTCTAAATGTTCAGGATGTGCACCCTTGAAGGCAGGGCCGATAACAGCATCCGTCTCATCACGGAGGCCATTTTATTAGCACCCCACTCCATTTACAACAAACACATTTCATCTGAAGCCTGCTGAGCTGGGAAATCATCCAGGAGATAACTCTTAGAAATCAGGAAGCAACAGTGTTCATACTTTTTGATGAGGATGTTGCAAAATGAGCCTGGGGTTTCCTTAATCTCTCCATTCTGATTCCACTCTGGGGCTTTCACTCACTCAAATCTTTTCAGCCTCCCATTTGCTTTTCATAGAAACTTCAGCTTGTTCTTCGGAAAAATGTGCCCTATTTTCATTAAATAAAAGAAAAAAATGTTGATGAGGATAATAATAAGAAGTACATATTAATATAAGTATATATCTCCAATAGGGCCTGTTCCACATATCAAGTTCGTTATTTCAAAAGTAGGCCCGGTATGCCGCACTCATAATGGAAGCGACGCGGTTCGGGTGCGACACGCTCGTGTTTTACAAGCGCGTCTGCGCCACATCGAGATAAAAACATCTCAACTTCTTAGAATGCCGCAAGCGCACTATAAGCGCACAGTAGGTCACGTGACAAGAACCAACTGGAGCGCAACCGCCCTAGCACTTTGGAAAAAGGAGAATGTGGGCGCGCCCAGCGTTTTCTACGTGTTTCTAGGCGCTATATGTGAATCCACCCTAATAAGTTATTTTTTACAGAATACATTTATTCATTATTATTAGTTGTAGTAGTAGTGTCGTAATAATGACAGCTAGTCTGGACTGCAGTTGGGCACAGGTTGGCCTTAATGGCCTCCTTGGTGGCAGGTTTGGTGTACCCCAATCGGTGGCTTGGATTACAGAAGTGAGTTAATGAGTTTCTGCTGCTGGGGCTCGGGCCGAATAGGGGAATCGATGAAGCCCCTGATATTTCCTCTGTGGACCTCTGGAGAAAATGGAGCAGGTATTTGAGGGATCAGCTTGGAGACCCTGCTGCAGAAACCACATGTCAATTTTGTTCCCTGCTGGCTGTTCTGGTGGTGACCCGTCGAAAATCCAGGTCCTCTGAAAGGATGTTTAATGTCTCCTCATCCACCGCAGCCGGAGGGTCGGTCAACTCAATGTGGGGAGCCTCGGACGCCAGACAGGACCAATCACCCGAGTCAGAGGTCGCAGTTCAGGACTGTTGAAACCCTGGCACAGAGTGTCCTAACTGTCCTGAATTTCCTTGCAGAAAAGACATTCCGGCCTATCCAACACAGCATAGGCTTGGCCCAAGCATAAAAAAGCATGCATCAGGCATGTCGGGGAGCTCTGTGGATCCACCAAACACCTGATAGATATCTTCTTTAGATATCCTGCCGGAATGCAGAAGTGTCATCCTCTTGATGGCAAAATCAACGGCGAGAAGAAATCCAATGCTTTCTTTGTGAAGAAGAAAGACTGAGGCAATGGCTTACAGTCGCCAATGGCCAGTAATTTTTACTGGCCCAATGCAATCAGGCTTCAGTTTCCAAGGAAGGAGTGGGATAACCCAAAGCATTTTCAAACTATGTCAAGAGGCTCACTCAAAAAGGAAATGTACCTTAGCCACTTGTGGCATCCTTTTTGGGTCTGTACCTCTCATTCAGTGGATTAACCTGAAAGCAGTGCAGGGTATGGCTGCCAGTTGTCATTATTACCTCAATCCATAACAATCACTCACTCACTTACTCTCTCACACACACGTACACACATGTACACACACACAGCATGCGACCATCAGTACAGTCCTTAACCTCAGATGCCTGTGTTTGTCTTAGTTACCCTAATCATTTGTTTTAATCTTTTTGAGATAAATTGGTGTAATGCTGTAGTGTCAATGTTCTTTGAATTGAAATGTCCTGTCTGATATAATCCTGTTCTGCATCAGAGCATATACGACATATTTAATTGGACAGCAGAAACACATTTACCATCTTCAACAAGTATGAATGCATACAATACCAATATCTGTACACATACACACACACAAAGGGACTGTTAAAAGATGGACTTATGAAGCCGAGCAGTATTTACCATGCCTGCTTTGAGTGCACTGATTGGAGTGTTTTTGAAGTTGCTGCCACCAATATGAATGTGCATACTGGTGCTGTAAAATCATGTATAAGTTTCTGTTAGGGTGTGCATTCCTATAATGACTTTAACTAACAGCAATGTGGTTTACTGCAAAACTGAGACAGCGTTGTCTGTCCAAAGTAGATGCCTACTGGAATGGAAACAAAGTCTTGTATAAATAGGCCAACGACCCTGAATAGCCAACGACCCTGCACCATTGTGGAAAGCCCCCACTCCCCGCACTGTGTCTGAATCAACAACTGGCCGGCGATTTGAATGAGTTTTATTGCAGGTTTGAAAAACCCTGTCTCACACCCATTCTGACCTTCTCTTCATGTATCTATCAACACCTCCAGCAACACCCCATCCCCCAACTGCCCTTTAAGTCTGTGAAGACGATGTGTGTCTGGTCTTCCGGAAACAGAAGACAAGAAAGCACCTGGCTCAGAGGGGGTTTCACCAGCCTATCTAAAGAAACTACCTGACCAGATTCCCCCTCTCTTCACACAGATCTTTAATAGATCACTGGAGCTTTCAAAAGTACCTTCCTGCTTCAAATGTTCCGCCATCATTTCCATCCCAAAGAGAGCCGAATGCATAGGACCGAATGACTACATACCTATTAACCTAACATCTGTCAGTCATTTGAAATACTTGTTGACCTACCTGAATGACATTACTGTACGCTTGCTGGGTTTGCTTATTGAGCAAAGAGGTGTGTGGATGATGCGGCCAGCATGGGACTGTGTTACATCCTGCAACATCTGGACAGACCCGGATCCTGTTTGTTGACTTCATCCAGGATGGTGATGAGTCTGTTTACAGACAGGAGGTTAAGCAACTGGCTGTCTGGTGTAGTCACAACAACCTGGAGCTTAACACGCTCAAAACAGTACATCATAGTGGACTTCAGGAGATACTCCCCTCATTCGAACATAATGAACAACACTGTGGAAGCAGTCGTTTAGGTTCATGAGCAACACCAATTCTCAGGACCTGTAGTGGGACAATCACATTAGCCGCTTATTCACTGTCGGACCAGTTCAAGCCAGAGCTAACAATGTGTCGTGTTGGGCCAATAGCCTCGGACCTCAAGCCCTGAGCCCAAAATCAAATTGCATTTCCGCTGTCAGGCCAGAAGTCCTGTCCTTAAAACCCTCCATAGAACGACGTCACACACATTTCCCAGCATATAATAATCTAACACAGTCTCATCCCAAGACGTCATACAACCGACGCTTTTGACCATATGTCAACATCCGCCATTTTAGGGTACCCTTTAATGTCAGTTAGATGACGATCCTGGGCCGTCATACAACTGACGCTTTACGTTGAACGTCAGTTTGGTGACGGGGTAGGTTTAGGTCTGGGATAGGGTTAGGATTAGATAGCGTCATCTAACCGACGTTAAAGGGTACACTAAAACGGTGGATGTTGACGTATGGTCAAAAGTGTCAGTTGTATGACGTCTTGGGATGAGACTGCACTGAATAATCATATGCCTCATTCAGGTACACCCCCATCAAATTGCAAAGACGTTATTTCAAATGCTCGCTGGTGTTTGACAGGTGTTTGCAGTGGTATTGACCCTCTCCTGACTCCACTTCTGTTCACAACCACTCCTCAAGCCCCAGTTGGCCAGCTTTGGACCAAGGCATATGCCGGGCCAAAACCCCTTGGCCATTGGCCTTGAGGAAGTCCCAGGAGGCCCAATCAAGCCCCGGAAGTGACAGTGGAAACCTGATTGGTCCTGGCACACGCTTGCATGCTCGCTTTTGGCCCGACAGTGGAAAACGGTTGTTTAAAAAAGGCCCAGCAGAGGTTGTACTTCCTTCACAGCTGAGGACTGCCACAGGAGCTTATGATGCAGTTCTACTCTGCAGTCATTGAGTTTCCTTCTCTACTTATATAACTGTCTGGTTTAGCTCAGCTACCAAATCAGACCTCAGAAGACTACAGTGGATAGACTGCTGAGAGTATCAGTCGGTATACTCCTTTATTCTCCAAACACTGTACCTATCCAGAGTGAGTGAAAGGGCTGGCAACTCTTGACCCCTCACATCCAGACCACTTCCTCTTTGAATTGTTGCCATCTGGCTGGGGCTACAGAGCACTGTACACCAGAAAAGCCTGGCACAAGAAAAGTTTCTTTCCTCAGGACATGTTTTTTTCTTTCCACAAAAAAACATGTGGAATACAAACACTATTTATACATATTTATTTATAAGTATACCTCTTATTTAATCACATCATACCTATTTACATTCCCTTACATTTGTATACAACATACCTTTATGTTATCTATTTAGTATAATTGTTTTGTCGCTGTCATTCTGTCTGTGCTGTGAAAGCTTCTGTCACCAAGACACACATATGTGTTAACATACTTGGCATTCTCATCCTGATATGTTCCAGTCTCAGCTCGAGCCATAAAGACTGGGTATACCTGAGCGGTAAACGCATGAAAACAGTTTAGCAAATACAAAATGACATAGCTGTTGGTTGCTTGAAGTTGTTTTCAGAGTCAATCATTAATCGTATTAGGCTATCAGCAGGTGACCAGCCGTACTATGAATACTACTGTGTACACAGTTGAAAGAATTACCATGAGCTCAGCGGGAGATCAAACAACATGTGTGGTGTAGCGGTGAAGATTGCCTCTTTTACTGAAATGACAGGGACATAGGAGCTCTTTTTTTAAAAGAGTAGCAGACAGTTTTGTCATTAATTATTTTATTTTCTAGTGAACACACACACACACACACACAATATGTTTTAAAGAATCCGATTGGTTGCTCTTTGCAAGGGGATACAATTGACTTTGTCTAAGCTTTGTAGAGATGAAAAATAATAATAATAAAAGTATCATAAAATATGGTCCATACAACTTCCGAATTCCAAGACTTTCTTGGGCTGTAGATCAGATCTCCGGAAATCTGATAATGTATCTGGAAACGGTTTTGAACGATTGCACATTTTGCAGCTTTTGACTCAACCAATTATAAACATTTGTGTTAAAGACGTTTAGTTTTGCATTACTGTTCAGAAGTTAGTGGTCTGATAAAAAAAAAAAAAAGTTTTTAAAAGAAGCTACACTTACCGTGGCTGGTAATATTTGATTAAAAATATTGTGATATTATGAAATATCATTACAGTTTCTATAAATTTCTGTTTTTATTTTTAAATATAACAAACAGCCTAAGGTTAAACACTTTACAAAATTAGGTCAGTAAGATTTTCTTACTGACCTAATTTTTCTATTTCAACAAATTTTTTAAATTTGTTGAAATAAATGAATAATTTTATTCAGCAAGGTCACATTAAATTTATCAGAATTGGCAGAATAAATGCTGTTCTTTTTAACATTATATTCATCATATAATAGAAACTGACAGTCAAGACTTTGACTTGTCACAAAAAAAGAAAAAAAAATCAAATATTATTTTTATGAATACATTGCAGGAATTTAGACCTTGCACATGTCCACCACAATCGTGTGTGCTTGTGTGTGTGCATGTGTATGGATATGCAGGGTCCTGGAACAGGCTTTACCTCTAGGTTGTTCTCCACTTTATTTATTCAGCAAATACAGTCTCATCAACATGACTAATACGATTTTGCAGCACTGCAGGCGAGACCGAGGGCACAGGATTAGGTAAACGGGCTTTATTCAAAGGCTCACATTAAAGGCTCATCACAATTAGCAGACCGTTTTGGTTTTGTATTAGTGTTATGGCACAGGAGCTCTCAGGAGCACTGCTCTCTTCCGTGAGAGGCTTTCTTCGGGTTGATGTGGAGGTGAGTGGAAGGGAGTTGAGGATGAGGGTATCGTCTAAAGGGGAGTTAGCTGTAACTGAGTGCAGGTAAAGACCAAATTATGGTGTTCCATCACAGATATGTAAATCACATGGGGAAGTCTATATTCCTCAGTGGAGGGATTGTTATAGTAATTCTTCTCCCAGTATTTTCTTTTCTAGAACAAGTTTCTTTGTTACCGTTTACCCTCGGCCTCTACAAAGAATGTTATAGAGCATCAGATGGGTGAGTTAATTAATGATTAATAATTGTCAATCAATAAAATATCAATCAATACTTAGCAGAAACAATACTTTAAAAAGAGTAAAGAAACATGTTTTTGGACAAGGGAAATTGATATGTTTCCACTCCTCTGTTTTGGATCAGATCATTTTAAACCGTAAACTCTTTTAGATCCTTTCATTCCAAGGATCCAGTAAGCAAATGCATTCCAACTGTCAGTCCAAAACAGCTCTAATGCAGAGAAAACTGGCTAAATTCATCAGAGATGGTGGATGGAACAGTGTAGCGCTAGTAAAGTTTTGATGAAGGATGACTCACAACTGTAATCTTTCAAGGTAAAGACAGTGACATTTACAGTGACATTGAGGAGTTGTACATAAGGCACACAAGACAAGAGGCTTTTTTATTTTTTTATTTTTTTTATTGATGTGCAAACAAACTGTGTGTGTATGGCGCTCTTGGCGTACCATGATCGCTATTGAAAATTAGTAAAACTTGGGGGGTGGGGAGGCACCGTTGTGTATGTTGTGTCAGGCTTGACTTTGGTCTATGGGCATTTTTAGCATTTTGATCGTCTGTTTTGAAGACAATCAACAAGCTTACTGCAAGAAAGAACATATTTCAGTTGATTAAAATATTTAATCACGAATAATCACATTAATGCCATAGTTATCTCACGATTAATTCAATTAATTGTACATTTTTATCTATTCTAAATGTCTCTTGATTTCTTTTTGTCCCATTATTTATTTATTTATTTATTTTTTAATGCTCTTATCAACATGAAAAAGTGGATCGGCTTGCTTTGTGCAAATGTTTTTGACATTTCAACATTGACAATACTGTGTTCAATTTCACACTAAAACATTCTCACTTGGAGCAAATAATCTCTCACACAATGTAACACTGTCCATCAATGAAAGGGTGAAAGAAATACTGACAGGTCCTGATATTGATGAGGGAGTGGAGAATTCGCATTAGCTGTGTGTGTGCTTGGCCACCATCAAGCGGTATTTCAGACTGGACATGCTGCCATGATGATAGCTTAGTTCACAACGACAAAACACACAGATCACTTTGGTCTTGTCAACTTTTTAAATTCAGAATTTTATTGGCAACCATTTCGGCATCTCACGCTCGTCATCCACTCAAAACGTAACGTTAACCTACTATTTGGCCGGCTCGCAACAAGTGTGTTTCCGGTCTAGCTGGATCCGGTGCTTTCAGACAGGACATGGAATGTTTGGCGCTACGCCAGTTTTAAAAAAAAAACTTTTTGGATGCCAAAAAGTTTATGTTGGCCACGCTGGTAATCGCCACTGCGGAAAAAGTTGAACTATTTAGAATTTTGACCGTGGTGTGTGCGCCGCTGGTCTTGCGCTTTGGTCGATGGAGCAACAGAACATCCTTGCGCGGCGCAAGCTATTGAAATCAATGGGTTGAATAGTGCAGCGAATGCCGCGTCCTGTTGCAAAAGCATGTGAAAAACAAACAAAAAACGACAAATGCCAAAAAAAATAAAAAATTGCAATTAAAAAATGGGTTTTGCATTAAAATGGGTTTGCGTTAAAGCCGTTAATAACATGTTTAACTGACAGCCCTAGTTTTAGTACTTATGTTTGTTCTCTTTTAGCAAATTGCAGTAACAAACATTAGGAATATATTGTATAATAAACTTTTTTCAAGTCTGTCACTCACTATCCTGAAATCAATAGCAAACCACAACCATCCAATCAATTTCAAATGTACAAAATCAAGTCCCGTCCTACGTTTTTTCTTGTTTTTACTATAGGATACAGCAGAATAGGGAAGAAAAGTCTATAGTAACTGTTTAACACCAAACTTTTCACTTGTATTAGAACTACAGATATTTTTGAATGACCCAATGTTCCCTTTGCTTCTTAGTGCACCACATTGTGTAGTTTATTTCCCTGCTGAAGCATCCTGGATGATGTTGTGAGATAACATCTCAATGCAGTCCTACAACTGACAAGAAAAAAACAGACGAAAGATATAGGACATAAACAAAGCTGAGCTACAAAAGAGTCCCCGCAAGGTGCACATACACACGCACAAACACACGTGTCCCAGCAGAGTTGTGTTGATGGAGAGTCAGTTTGTTGCAGATCGGCCTCACGCTGCGTTTCCTCCCACGCAGTCTAGCCGAGCCCATGCTCCAAACCAGCAGTTTACTGATCTGTTTTTTTGTTTCACTCTCTTCCTTTCACTCTATGCTTAGACAGATTGTTGTTCCTCGCAAAGTCTTACTAGTTATTTTGTGCAAGCCTCTTATTAAACATACAAATTCAGATTTTTTTTTTTTGTCAAATAAGTTTCATAGGGAAACTTTTTTAAACAAATGATGCATCTTACAGATTCTATTTATTTTCTCTTTTTTTTGTATAGAAATACAAAGAAAAACACACTATACTAAACAATATATACAAATTGCAAACCATCCCTTACCAGAGTTAATTATATTGAATTGAAAAAGTATAAAAATATTTGAATATATATATATATATATATATATATATATATATATATATATATATATATATATATATATATATATATATATATATATATTAGGGCTCTGCAAAAATTAATTGTGATTAATCACATCCTAAATAAAATCTGTGTTTACATAATATATTTGTGTGTGCTGTATATAATTATTTTGTATATTTGTATATATATAAATACACACACATGTATGTATATATTTAAGAAAATGTGTTATTCATATATAAAATATTTATATAATATAGATTATGTATGTATATATATATATATATATATATATATATATATATACAGAATTTAAGCACAAACAATTTTTAAATATATACATGCATGCATAGGTATATATATATATATATATATATATATATATATATATATATATATATATATATATATATATATATATATATATATATACATATATATATATATATATATATATATATATATATATATATATATATATATATATATATATATATATATATATATATATATATATATATATATATATATATATATATGTGTTAAATCTGCTTGATCATTTTAAGTTATTAATACTGGATTCTATTATTTGTAAATTATTATTATTTTTTTAATTAAGGCTATCATATTTAATGGTTACTTTAAGATTTATGATGTACTAGGAACTTGATTAAAGCTAGTAATAATAATAAAAAAAACTTTATGTGCTTAGAGTCTATGTTTAATATTAATTGCATCAACTACAATTAATAAATTATAGATAAATAAGTAGGATCATCGTTAGCTCCTGGTGTAAATTAATTTTGCTCAGTTATTTAATTTAATTTAAAAGTACATAAATTATTATAATTTAGATTCATTTTCCTCCACTCTTCTATCAGTTCATTACTTTTAGTTTTTCCTATACATCCCAATGAGACGAGCTGTCAGAAAGAGCGTTTTCAGACTGTTTAGCATTCACCCATATATATTGTTCGTTTATAGTTGCAGGGCTTAGCAATTAGTGTCACGCCTCTATCTGCACTTCTCTCCTTGGCTTCATGCTTGCGTTCACGCAATTAAGAACAAACTGCTCATGTGGATAGATGTGGCCTTCCATTTTTAATTAGCAAAGCTAGTGTACATAGCATAGACTGTTTGGCCTGCATGTTGATGAGTGTGTTTGCTGACTTACAACAAGACCATAAATGACATTTTGATGTAATGCAAACATTTCAAATGCAACAAATTATTATGATTGGCAAAACAGTGATGAAGGTGCACCATGTTTTGGTCAAGGTGTTTTTTATTTCCTTTTTTTTTTCTTTTTTTTCTGTGTGTTACATAATGCCACATTTTGACTAATAGCAATATTCATGTAGTTCAAATAAAGTATGGTGTTGTGAATCACATTAGTCCCTTGACTGGCAATTTAGGCAGGATGAAAAATTTAATATGCTGGTTTTGCTGACCAATTCAATCACATCAATAATTAATATAGTTTGGGATACAAGGTAATGTAACTTGTCTTCAACATTCGTGTATGTCTTGGAGCACTTTAATCGGACCCGTGTACATTCATTAATGGCTACCATGCTCTGATGTCTGAGCGTTAATCCAGTGTTTCTGAGTCTGCTCTTTTAAGGGTGCTTCAAGAAATCAACTTTGAAGAGCAACTTTGCGCGTAGACTGAAATTACAGTGTGCAATCAGCAAACCTGCACCACCTCACAGCCTGAGCAACATTGTTACTTTAGTAATAGTGTGGGCTGTGCATTAGAGTCTCAAGAAAACTTGTACAATATATATATATATATAATATATATATATATATATATATATATATATATATATATAAATTAGGGCTGTGCAAAAGTTAATTGCGATTAATCGTATCCAAATAAAAGTCTGTGCTTACATACTATATATGTGTGTGCTGTATATAATTGTTTTGTACATATAAATACCTGTGCATGCGTGTATATATTTAAGAATTATTTGTGCTTAAATTCTGTATATATATATATATATACATATATACATATATATATATATATATACACACACATATATATATATTGTATAAATATAAATATTTTATATATGAATAACACATTTTCTTAAATATATACATGCATGTGTGTGTATTTATATATACAAAATAATTGTATACAGCACACACAAATATATTATTTAAACACAGACTTTTATTTTGGATGCGAATTAATCGCAATTAATTTTTGCACAGCCCTAATATATATATATATATATATATATATATATATATATATATATATATATATATATATATATATATATATATATATATATATATATATATATATATATATATAATTTTCAACTTGTAGGAAAACTCACATTTATTTAAAAAATGTGTTTTCTTTTATTTTTTTTCTATTTTTTTAATTTATTTTGTTTTATTTTATTTTTTATTTTTTTACATTTCATTAAACATTTATTTTATTTCAAGTGTTTTTTTTTTCTTTTTTTTTTTTCTTTCTTTTTCCCCCTCTGTAATAACCCTGTTATGGAGACCATTGCACCTCCCTAAATCATAACTGACATTTTTTCTTTTCTTTTTTTTCTTTTTTTTTTCAGAAAAGAAGGCAAAATATTATGCTACTTAACTAAATGCATCTTGAATTAAGAGTTTTTAAAATCTTTTTTGCAGTGTTCCCAGTTGTCCGTTCTCATCCGTGTTAAGTGGTTGTTCTGCTCCGGCGTGTGGATAAGTGTGTGTTAGTTCCCTTTATTGTTTATTAAAGTTTTACTGCTGCATCAATCTGAAGATTCCAGCACTGGTTCTGTGGTGATCGTTCATTGGCTTAAGGAGCAATTGAACACACTGAGAACTGATGTACTCCCCTTCCTTTAATCCCTCAGGTGATACACGCTCCAGAGCACCATTTATTTGACTGATTTGATCTAATCCAATTGGATTGGATTTGATTTTCTTCCTTAGCCCTTCCCGCCAATTGGACCTAATCTTATATGGCGAGGTGGTAATGGGATGGAGGGGGAGGGGGATCAACTCTAGTTTTTGAATCGAAGAAGAACAAGCTCATATGAAATGACATTACGGTTTACTTTGCTAAGTTAATGCGCACTAGAGTCTGATCGGACATCACCGTATGCCTGTGAGAAAGGCCTCGTTGGACCGTCGGATGCCAACAGCCGTTTGCTAAGCTCCTTGAACACACTTCCAAAACATATATATGTATGTCACAATGGGTCAAGGAGGAATTAGATTACTTATGCCTGCAGTGCCGCCCACTCTCGTCCCCTAGAATAACCATGTTGTGATACATATAGTTTGTAGCAATAAATAGTATGACTGGGCTTGCTAAATGCCCTGGAGATCGCACATGACATTACGATTAAACCTCTCTTTTTCTCTCTCTCTCTCTCTTGTCCATGACTGTTGCTTTTGAAGTGCTTCTGATAAATTCATGGGGGCTGCTCCAAGCTTCTGATAACACCCACATCAAATCTGTACGGCACAGCGAAAACACTAGAGTGCATATGCAAGTCACTTAACTAATTGATGGAATTGGACTAATATGCTTTTACTCTGAAGGTCCAGAATCCCCGGGGACTCACTCACACACAACCATATATCCAGCATGCTTTTTTTTTTAATCTATACATAGCTCTAAATGTACTTTGACAGTATGTTGAGATAATTTTCTATGAGGTTTATCCTTGCACGCACTGTATTCTTCAGAAAGTAGAAGCTCAATCTGTTCTCTTTTCCACTAAGAATCTTCAGCAGTCAGCAACAACAGTGGCAATGATTGCAGCCATTTGAAGTAGTATCGTTTATCGACAATTTGTGGCACTTCACTCGTGGCTGTTTTAGTGGCTGTATCTCTCCTGCTGGTTCTTCCTAAACATGTATCTTTAGTGTGACACTCATGTCTGCCGGTGGTCTTGATATTGTATATCCAAGGGTGTAACTTTGGTTTGAGAAGTGGGGGGACACACACAAAATTGGGGAATTTTTTTTTTTCGATTTGAATTGCATTTCCTGCATTTACATACATTTAGGGACTATGGTGATACAAAATCCAGGAAATAATTAAGTTGATTATAATGATAAATTCTGCCAAAAATAAAAGTAGGCTACTAAACTATGTTTAACAAAAAGATTTCTTACTTTTTTGTAAATTGTCCCCATAGGAAATTCCACCCGTGTGTATATTTCATGCTGGATGTGATATGAGTTGAATTTAAAGTTGTGTGTGTGTGTGTGTTTTGGGGCACTATAACGCAACTGATATAGAGAATAACTCCCTTGGAGTTGACTTTTGGAGTTGACAACGTCAAGCACTGCTTTTGCAACACTTATCATTAAATGTATTTGAAACTTCTTTTTTAAAAGATGTTGATATATGCATTTTCATCTAATAGATTTTTCTAATTGAACTGCGGTACGTGCCTAATTGGTAACACTTTACAATAAGAGTACATGAATAATCATGTACTAATACCTAAATTAATAATTGACCTAGCAATGAACTAATGTTGAGTTCAAGACGTACTAATGAAGAAATAACCGTAACCAAGACATGTCGTATGAGTCATATGAATTCCATCTTAACTACACGTTAGTACATGCTTGTTAATGAATGTTTTAATTAACACTTTGGGGAAAACAAAATCAAACATGCGCTAGATTAGAAGATTTATTAAAAGGGCACAGTGTAAAATTGTTCATAAATTTGCCACCAGCAACTGTCACAAACATGATTGAATGATACTAGATATCTTGCAATGTTTACATTTAATCTTACTCACTGAACACACATTGATGCATTCATCATTGAAAAACAATGCAATCTTATTCTGTTTTAAGTGATTCCACTGCAGCCATTAAGAATGAAATACCTACACTAAGATATCCATTAAACAAATGCAATTTTCAAAATTGAAATCAGTGTAAAGCACAGATGATGTCTGTGATTCTTTTGTGGATTGGTTTACTGTCTTGGTCTTGTTTCTTGCTCTTCTTTGGCCCACTATTGCCCCTTCAAAATTTGTCCACTCAGTGTTGTAGTCGAGACCAGCTCACTCTGAGTCCGAGTTCGAGATTTCGAGACCATTGAGGGTTCTAGTTCTAGCTTTAAGACTAGACCAAGACAGTTGTAGTCCGAAGTCTAGACCGAGACCATAAGTCAGAGTAGAGACTGAGAACAGAGAGGTTGGGTAACCTGAAGGTTGGGACTTAAAGATGTCTTCAAGAATATCTAAAATATTTGGTGGTAACAATAAAATTGGCACCATACTCAAACAGTAAACCAAATATACCAGAGAATAATAAACACTATAACAGTAACAGTGTTGTTTTTGGCAGCCCTTTTAGTTTTAGTCTTAGTCTTTTGGACGAAAATGCTTTTAAGTTTTAGTCACATTTTAGTCACTTATAAACTTAATAGTTTTAGTCAAGTTTTAGTCGACGAAAACACAAAAGGTTTTAGTCAAGTTTTAGTTGACGAAAACACCAAAAGGTTTTAGTCAAGTTTAATCAATTTTAGTAAAAAAAAAAAAGTAGTCTTTAACAAATTAATTTAGTTTAAAAGTAGTGGAAATGGGCTTAGGTTTGACAGATTTAGCAAGTGTTGCAATTCATAAAACAAGCTAACCTTACAACCTTTGCATAATAAACTAGACTTTCTCATTGATGGAGATGCAGTGCTGCCATTGCCAAGCTGTACTTCATTGTCACATTGGGCAGAAACCTTTTATCCCCATATTTCAAGTTATAGTTTTACCCCTGAATATTAAAAGCTATTTTCACCAGTTATCACAGTAATAAAGGAATCGGTTTAAAGTTTAAACAGCAAAAACGTTGAGCTACTAGAACATTGTACACAGATAAAGTGGTAACAGTGGAATCACTGTTTTAGTCCAAAAAAAGCCAAGAATAAAAACATTCTTACTTTGGCAATTGTGGCTTTATTTGAGAAATTGCTAAAGTGCAATGAACAACGTAGTATGCCACAATAAGATGCTTATTATTTGTAAACACAAACATTATGTATACAACCCAGTCTATCTTTAACTTGTGCAAACTGCAAAGTTGTAAACATTCTGAAACAAAATAATAAAATAAATATCTAATACTGAGGTGCACTGAACAAAGAATGCATACTTGAATATAAAGTATGAAACAAACATGACACTTGGAGTGTGTTGAACATATAAATGAAAAAAAAAAAAACATTCCCTGAATAAGCACTGTATTTGGTCTTGGTTAGTTCGGTATTTACACTTAAAGCCCTGTTTTTGTAAACATTCGTTTACAAAGACGTCAAACTCACCGAGTGGTAAGGGATGTTCACTGATATGCTCACACAAACATCGCTGCAAAATATGCTTTCCAACAGGTTTTATCCGTTTTTGTCCCACGTTATTGACTTGGTACAAAAACTACCATTATTAAACCCTGTGTTGTTGTTGTGTGGAATCTGTTGCGCTGCGGCGGCCGGTGCTGGCGCACCGGTAGGAAACGGCAGCATTGCTGATACTTATTTTTAGCTCCAAACAGACCGATTTCACGCAAAACAGGCATAAATTACATGCATTGTGAACGTCAGACTTATAATCATTTTCGTTCCGTCTCGTCTCGTAGACAAAAACGCAAAACGTCTCGTCATGTTTTAGTCACCTCAGGGCTATTTTTAGCTAGTCATCGTCGCGTTATCATCACAAAAAACGGTACGTTAACAGAAATCATTTCGTTATCGTCATCACTGACGAAAACATCACTGAAACAGTAAAAAGGCCACATAGTGGCGTAAAGGTCATTTTAAAATATGGTCTCGAAACCGAGTCTGAGTTTTGAGGCCACAACACTGGTCCACTTTCCTCCTTCCGTTCAGTTCTTCTCTCCATCCAAGTTCGGGCACAGCCCCTCTTCTCTTTTACCAACAAAAGCACTAAATTTAGAAGAACTGAATATGTATAGAACATGTGTAGCGCCTACATAAGATGTACTCTTGGAGGCTAAGACAAGAAATGACAAGTCATGAATTCATGTTACTTTTTGGATGTAAGTAATTAAGGATAAGCAGGGCCTCACAGACTTTTTTATGATTTCTGTGCTGATTTTTTGGCAAAATCTGCGGAATTATGCGGAATGGTTTGAATAATTATATTTATAATTGTTGTATGTACATCTAGGTTGTATGTCTACATACATCTACGTTGCATGTCCACAAAAATGACAATACTCAGTTCACCACCTAGGCATACATGTATGTGTTTTTCACCTGGAAGACTGCTTGTCTACAGGCACATCTCTAAAACATTCTTTGTCGGATGTCATAATGACATTCAACAGATGTTTTTGCAGTGTAAAATATTCTATGAATCTGTTTATTTGAGCATGTTTATCAAACAAAACACTTTGTACAAAAAAAGTGTCAGATTTGTATTCCCACCAGCTTCTTATTTACTGTTTGATTTGTTGTGAATCTTTTAGAATTCCCTGACAGTAAGGGTGGCCTTTCTTTTGAATATTAAAATATGCTTTGCATTTACTCAGAGCATTAGAACCTTGATAAGCACAAAATTCATAGATGTTTCTCTTTCCAACAGCTTTCAGGCATATAAGAGAAAGGAATCTTTTTCTCTCTCTCTCTCTGCAATGCAGCAGCAAAGCAAGCTTCTTAAAATCATGGAAATATTCATGAATCAAAACAGCATCACAAACACTCTGTCAAACTCCCCTTGGCTTATTCTGCTGTGCGGTGTAATGAACAAAGCTGAATGGGTGACCGGTTCCCACACACAAACTCACCCTAACCATAAATGAAATTGCATAACTTGTAAAGCACCATGAGAGCTGGAAAGAGTTGAGAGGAAAGTGTTACCTTGCTTCTTTCCATAAGGCCGCCTTGGAAATCCTTCTATCTTCACATTGTCTGTCTCTGATCCGCCTTGTCTGGCTGCTCTCAAAGGGCAGAAACTTAGCCCTCCATTGATTCTTTCAAGATATATAAAAAAAACAGTTAGAAGGTTAGAGACCAACTTGGAATTAGACAATATTAAACTGTAATGACCCATCACAAACCTTGGTATCACTTTCAGGCCTCCATGCAGCCAGAGGCAACAAGTGTAGTGTTACTTCCCCAAAGACAAATTCTAGCCTTCTCAAATGCATTTTAAAGGGGTTTCCCTGAATTAAAAACCTAATGCCTTAAGAATACATGCTGATGCCTCAGAACAATTAACCTAAATATATTTTGCATCAGTTCAGCTACAAGTACATTGCAGAAACATAAAATGAGCGGTGCATGCCGAGTCAAGGGTTGGGACTTTTATTAATCCACCATTAATACTGCTGGAGGCTGATAATGATTATGTATGTGAGGGATTGTGGCCTCATGAGAGCCGGCCCAGACATTACAGTATGTGCCGTTGTCAAAGGAAATAAAAACGTCTCGGTAACATATGTAACTCTCGTTCCCTGAAAGAGGGTAACAGAGACGTAGTCGACGTGTTCACCGATTGGGATCACGCATAGAGATCCTGTCATTTTTGAGATTGTTAAACGATCCAATGCAATCACTGGAATTAATTACATTATTACAAACTTACCGCTTTGAGTCAAACTAAGGCAACACAGGCTGGTTATGTATTTTCTCAAATGTGTCTTTTCTTAATTTTTTTACCCAAAAAAATGGACTGCAGCTTTAAATGAGATTCCCATTTTTTTGACTAATTATCTTCTCTTTCTTCTATTTATTATTATTTTTTGGTCACACTTTATTTTAGGTGGCTTTAATGTACTGCCTTTTTTACTGCAATGTTTCTTGAGTACTACAAGTAATGTGTGTATTTTTCTTCCTTACATGCTGCTTTGCCTGAATGATCAAAACAGGTAAGTGCGACTGTCTTTCTCTCACCCCTGAGCTTTATAATGACTGTCATTGAAGCACTATTATAGTGTGATGTATATGACTCGAGGTACAAGTCTTTGAAATCTGTGCTTGCATGTATTTGACGGTCTTGTGCAAATACGGATGGTTACTTAGCAACAACACTCAAAACACCATTTTTTTTAAACCCTTCTGGTGCATTGAAGGATTTGCCTTTACCATTATACCATTTAGTTCTAATATTCTAATAAAAGAAACAAACAAGAACAATATAAAACAAAACCACCTATCTTCTCCCTCAGTTGCATTTGATCAAATACCTTTCAGCATTGAGCTCTGCCGGACTGAAGTTTGCATCTACTGATCTGTTCTCTTGCGCTCAGGCCTTTGCCGCCCAATGGTAGATTGAAAGCGCATTTATCGTGCTGCCAAATTGTAGTCCTCCCTGTGCTTTTAGTTCCCTCCTCACTTTTCTTGCCCTCTCTCTCTCTCTGTGCAAAGCAGGTTTGATGTAGGCTGGATGCTTGCAATTGATCTAAAGCGCTTTTATAGAATAGGAAACTTTCTCCTTTCGTTTGATTTGGCCATGTGCAGCAGAGGGAAGAGCAGATAAATACCCCTGTCTCTTTTGATTCTCTCAGATGCCGCGTGAGACCCGCAGACCACCACCGTGTGGCTCGAATGCATGCATTCTAGTTCGTGAAGCATGTGTGTGTGCTCAGATTTTGTGCGTTTCCTTGGTCTCTGTAGTTATTTGCTAACTCATTAGGCTTTCCAGCTAGCTTAAGGAGCAGAGCACCCTCAAAGACCAGCCTCAGCACTGGCTCTAATGATTTCACATCAGGAGCCGGCTGCACCAACAAGGCTTTACTAAGCCTAGTCCTAACTGCTTAGTAGGTCTTAGTTAAAGTCCCTGTAAAGGCAATTCTACAAAAAAGTTCTAAACACATTATAAATGTTACATATGTATTGCTAAAACATATTACAAAGACTGTGAACTGTGAAGTACAGAAATGTGCAGTTAGACCGTTAAACAGTTTTTCACCATTGAAATTTTACGGATTGTTTGGGTGGGGCTAAAACAGGGTTCGATGACGCACTGGAGCCCATGCGCTCCTGGACACACCCTTATTTGATGACACACAGAGTCTGATCTCTCCCCTAACACACAATAACACTCCCCGAGCACATTCGCATTCACCGCTCAATCGCGAGTCACTGTCAGTACAATTAGTTACTACAGCTGAGCCTACAGTTTTCTAGCTAGCTATGTCTTCAACACAGAAATGCATAGGCTACTACCTGGATGCGATCATGTACAAAACAGATCGGTATCTTTATTTAAATTCCCTAAAAACGATCACATCAAGAAGAGGTTTTTAGAGAGCCAACCTTGATGAAGAGCTGAGGATCACCGCCAACACCCGCCTCTGTAGTGATCATTTTACACGGGATCGTTTTATAAACTTTCCTCAGAGACAACTGGGATTCACTGATAATCCGCTGTTACTGGTGAACGGGGCCGAAACGACTATCTCCCGCCTCAGCGTTCATTCTCCCGTCCCGAAAGCAGTATCAGCTAATATCACCGTCGACAGCTTTCCCGCGAGTGGGCGTGGTTTCCACGCAGCCAGCGGACACGCCCAGCATTTGAGAACAGAGATAACTGCTAATTTTTTAAAGATTTTGATAGCTTATTTTATGCACTTGCCGGCTTCTTTATCCTTCAAATTTGGCTGGTGTGGCTAATGAAACAAATTTTTCTGTGATGTGACAGACTCAGAACACATACTTTATTTTGACTTTACAGGGACTTTAAGACCAGTCTTTAGAGTTGACCTAACATCGGTTGCACCAACCATACTTAAGCCTAGGCTTTACCACAACTGGTCTTAGCATTGCACATTCATGTGAATAGCCATGGAACTATAGCGGTTGCATAGTAGTTATGCTGTAAAGTAACTTCTGCAGTTTTGTTAACTTGTAGCCGTATCAGTGGAGGATCAAAGAAAAAGGAAAGGAAATTTCTCGACATCGAGATTCTTAAGTTAATAGAGTCTGGTACAGTCAGCAGCACAGGCACACACTGACTGCAAATGTCCTGATATGCGGTGGATTTGTGGACATCAGTCATGTATTCCAACAGTGTTTTGAAATGAACTATTTGCATATAACATAACATAATTTTTTTTTTTTAAATTAAAATATTAACATAAAAATATTTCCCTTTCTGCCATGTGTACAACACGGTTTGGAGCGTGTCTGTCTCGCATGCACGCTCACTCTAGATTCTGGTAGATTTAAAATAATTTGTGGTAACGCTGTAACCTGGTAGATCTAACGTTATAAGATAAAACTCTATCTTCCAGTTATTTGCCAACCGATCGGTGTTGACACTTCAGTGTGAGAAATAGGGGGTGTGAAGTCTGAGTGTGTGAAACCGATCAAATGCTTGTGTCTATACAGCAGCTCTGTATATGCCTAGATTTTGACTTTACACCTGCTACCTGATTGTGCGTGTGTTCTCTATGGCCAATGCGTGAAGAGTCTGGCAACTCTGTATAGGCCTAGATTTTGACTTTGCACTTGCTGAAATTCCATTTACTATTTAAACAATGTGGCGCAGAACGTAAAATGATCAAGTTCGTGCCGGGCTGAAACTAGCAAAAAAACAATTGCATAGTGTCTGTTGTCGCATTGCACCAGGTGTATGATAGGGCCCATAATGCTAATCTATATATAAAACCTTTGTGATGTCATCAAGGAGGGGAAGTTGTTCAAATAAAATAATTAAATTGGTTACTGCGTTTTGGTGAAGAATATTATTTGTGACGAGTGGGTAAATGCATTTGTGATATCAAAGACAACTGTAGGGCACAGAGGAAATGACCAGACTGTACTTTCTGGCTCGGCGTGCAGGCTCAGAGAGAAGATTGAACTCGCAGGACTCACGGTGCGACGCATCAGCTTTCAGCTCCATTCCATCGAGGCTGACATGCCGAGATCAATTTCTAAGAGGGGCAGAACTGTGTTCAGCCTGCTGTGCCCACTGAAGCCGGTTCCTACCTCGGATTACTGAGCACAGGTTCTGGGTACCAACCAACAAACTGACCAACAGCTGCCCCCGTTCTCTTCTAAGCACTTATGTCACATATATTAACGTGAACTGTGTGAAATTCATTGCCCTTTTGTGCTTTTTCATTTGTGTTGCCTCTTGTTCTGTTTTGGTCTCAGGAAATTCTGTTGTGGAAAGATTTGCCTTTCAGACATTTACCATGGAAACCATAGTAACAGCTAAAATTACCTGCAGTGGCTCCCAAACATATCTGAACACCAGTAATACTCCATATGAATGTTTGCTATTTTGGTTTGCTATTTTGTTATCAAATGCAATGACATTTACACATTTTTGAGTGGGAATTAAGTGTCCAAAACTGTCCAAATTAATTTTGGGGCCACTGAAGATAATGACAATAAATGTCCTATATGATTGTGATTGTTTAGTGCTGGGCAATGTTTTTTTTTTTTTTTTTTTTTTTTTAATCATGATTAATTGCATGATTTTCTTATCAATTAATCGTGTTGTTATGCACAAAATTAATTAATGAATTATAAAGGAGTGTATTTTGCACTTTTGATCTAAATATACTGCTGTATACATAAAAGTGCAATAACATGTAGTTTGCGAAAACTTTAAACAAATGTGCTAATGTGCTATTTATCAGCAGTATTCCCTTTACACAGTAGCAATAAAATACTTCTAGTAAATCTCAACTTAAACATTACTGAAATCAAAGAATAAACCAAAGCTATTTGTCACTGACAGGGCATTACCTTTTATTTAGCTTGTTAAATTATGTTGTGTTCTTGTTTTTTTTTTATATCAACAGGTATATTTTATCATGGAGCAGCAGAAACAGTCTGTGTTCAGTAGCAAGTTTGCCTGTTAAGCCAAATTTATACTTCTGCGTGAAACTAGCTACTTAGTAGGCCGTGCGTAGCGCCTACCCTGACATGCACCTCTCCAATAATGTAACAACTCATCAATTCTACGCGGACAAAAGTGCTGTGATTCGTCTGCTTGAACCGCTCCCTGGGTTTCACACACTCTCTCTGCATGTGTAATTGCGCATCAATGCGGACAACGACTTCAAAGTATAAATGTAAACCCGGCTTAGGTCTGATGCAGAAGTATAAATCAGCCTTTAGAGTGAGGTGAAGTGGTCGAGGTGCAGTGACCATTAACTTTTAATTTAAGTTAAGAAGTCTGCTTTTGCACACTGAAGCCGTTGCCATGGTCACTATCCATAGAGTGCATGCCATTACTCATGGAGCACTGTCTCCTTTCTGTTCACCTGAGAGAACCTGCCGAAGCTTCCCTCTACTGCTTGTTTGGGAGGGTTATTTGCTGGCTGACCATCACCACAACCCTCCTGTGGCCAATGGTTTGACTTTAGGCCTATGTGTATTCAGAGCCAGTTAAATTATAGAACAATGGCAAGTCTAAAGTCAGTGCAGCGCAAGCCAATCTACACTGAGATCTTACACTGAGTAACACTGTTACTACACAGCACAAACAGATCCAGTAAAGAAAGCATCTGAATTTGTCACAGAAGTAATAACATCGCTGTGAGATCTAGTGAGAAGCATTCAAATGTATCTGTTATTAAATGTTTTTGTTTTATATGCTGCTAAGAAGACACCCACGAAGATGGGTCAAGTATAGCTCCATCATTGTTCTAAGTTAAAAGGTCATACTTTATAGATAGATAGTAGATAGATAATAAACAAAAGAGGCCCCAAGACAGAGCCTTGGGGAACACCAGTAATGACAGTCTGATTTGAACTGTTTAAGAGAGAGATATGATCTAAACCATTCCAAGGGTGTATCAGTAAAACCAATAGAGACTAATCTGCCAATCCTGATGTTATGTGAAATGGTGTCAAAGGCACTCAGCTCAAGAGGGATAAGAATAGTTAATAGTCCGGAGTCAGCTGCAACAAGATGATCATTGGTGATTTTTATCATAGCTGTTTCTGTACTATGGCATGCTAAAAAAAAACAGATTGAAATTGTTCATAAATGTTATTGTCAGACAGGTATGCATGGACCTGTGATGAAACTGTTTTTTTTTTTTCCGAGTATTAGCAGGGTATTATCAGGGGCCCTTGTCAACTTATCAGACTTGAGCTGTCTAAAAAATTTGTTCCTTTATTATACTCTTCCACCTAAGCTACTGTAGTAAATGGTATTTTTGGCAGAAACTCTGGTTACCATGGTGATCATGGATATTTGTAAGGGTTAGTTTACAGCATGTGTATTTTCATGTTGGCTCAGTCATCACTCTTTTTCTACAGTGCCAATGAAATGCCCCTCCTCTCAATATGTCCACCGAAAGACACACTGGCCACAGTTATTCTGTTCTTATGACCATAATCCTTTTACTAATTTCTCTCCTTCTCAGAACAGTTCTTAACTTCCTGTGTCACATCCCCATTTCTTCCATCATTTGCTGTTCCTGTCAAGCCTGAGAACACATTGGTACAATGCAGAAAACCATCAGAATCACTATAGCTTAGCTACACAGAAAATAACTTAACAGGAGTTGTTTTAATGAAATCCTTTCCCTCTGTGACTGTTCTTCTGATGCTTCTGTGTACCCTAGTTATTAACTCATAAAGTTAACATTTAATAATGTGTGCGTACACACACAGTCATTTCTGTGTCCTTCCTGTTATGCCTCTGGGGGTGTGTGGGTGAAGCGAGCCCCAGTGATGCACATTAAAAATGAAATATGCCATACGCAATTAATTATTAACCACACAAACATGTTTTATCTTTTTATCTTTTATTTTCTCTTTTTCATCTCTTTTAAAGATAAGATCCGGCTCTGAATTTAGCCACTGAATATGGAGAGAGGCTTATCCTCCTGTTCAACATGAAAGAGGGAACAAAGACGTAGTCGGACGTACCGTACTGATTGGAATCACTTTCGAGAGACCAATCTACTTTGAGTGTAAGAAAACGAGCCAATGCACATTGGCATGTGATAATTTCATCAGCTTCTCTGCCTCGCAGCATGAGCATATACATGACGTGAACCACCCACGAACGCAGTCTCAAACACGCATAAGCCCGGGCATGTGAAACAGTGATCGTGGCCGTCAAATGAGGATAGAAACGACTGCGTCCAGAAACAAACGGTTTGAATGAATCTTGAAAGAGACGGAGTGTCCAAGTGTGTTTGCTCTAGGAAACTACTCTCTCTGGTGCCTAGCATACAGAGTCATAGTCGCGGCTACACAAACAGGACGATAATGCAAGCCTGACTCAAATTCTCATTGAAGGCACAACGTCCTCATCTGTGAAAACAGCCATTTGCTCTATGTGAGATATCGCGGCCAGTGTTGTCTTTCACTGTTTAATCCAACACCAACTTTTAAGAGATGTTCTCCCCAAGAAGCAGACTTGTTTTCTTATTTTTTGTAGTTAAAAGACTCTCAGATAAGATTGCTGAGCAGGAACCGTACAATCGGTCGGCTCCGAAGCGACACACCTGCTGCTCATTATATGCTCGCACTGTGAGGCAGAACAGCTGATGTAATAATCGCATGGCAATGTGCATTGGGTTGTTTTATTACACTCAAAGTAGATTGGTCTCTCAAAGCGATCCCAATCAGTACGGTATGTCCGACTATGTCGAATGTGACCGAACTGAAAGGGTTCTTTTGCTATGGTTATGCCCGTCTACCACTACTTTGACCCTCGAAAATGGAGACTTTTGAAAATTAAGGTGTCACTACCGGAACATGACAATAACACACCAAAGTCATCTCTCTCAATGGCTTTGTAATAGACAAAGCCTTGACGACATAGTAAACATAAACATTGAGATGGAACTGCAAGCTTTGTTGACTTTGTTGACTTTTTTAGCAGCCATTGTGCATTTAAACTCTGCATTTTATAATACTGCAGCTGCCTACATGTCACTACAGAGCAATCGGCACCTGTTTACCCTATTACATATGTTTTCGGTCGTGTAGTATGGAAGATGATTGTTTTCATTTTAAAACGCTATATTGAAACGAAAATGCACTCGTGTAAACAGGGCTGAAAACTGCATACTAACTGATATGGAACTGATATGAAGTGACTGTCTTTAGTACACTACATAGGCATAAACGTGTGCATCATAAATGCTAGCTCAGTATTTGACACGCTTGCTGTTGCATTATTCTCAGATTAGAATATAGCGAATACTTTTGAATGCTTGTGTTTTTACACACAGACTGTAAAAATGAATGTGCTTTATCTAATAAAAATTTGGGCAACAGATTACAAGCAATATTAGTAATTCAATTTAACACATTAGAATAGAGTAATAATTAATCAAATTAATTCCTGAAAAGTTAACCATTCAAAATGAGTACAATAAAAAAAATGTAAAATTAAAAAACGTACATTTAAGTCACCATTATGATGATCAGTGTTGTTTTTTTTTAGGTTTGTTTTAAAATTACACTTTTCTCTTTCAGTGATTCTGCTTGTTAACATCAGGTGTCTTCAATGTTGGCTATACAAAATAAAGAGTTTTTAATTAATATTTGATATCTGTCTGTTATTCAGGTATTTCTGTTTAATTTTTTGGTGTAAACGTTACTCATTTTAAATGGTTAACTTTTAAGGAATAATTTGATTAATTATTGCTCAATTATAATTTGTTCAATTTAATTAATAATATAGCTTGTAATATGTTGCTACAATTTTATTGATTAAAAAAAGTGCATTCATTTTTACAGTGCATCTTTCTCACACTTTGTTTACATTTAGCATGTCACAATATATGGTGTTACCTTCTCCTAAAGTGAATTAGTAGTGCCACATTATATTTTCAGAAAATACTGGTATCTTAGAGAGGAGGAAAAATTATTTAAACCACAATAAGTGCTTTTTGTTTTTAATTGTCGTAATTTGTTTTTCTTTTTTAGGCAGCTCATTTGAGTTTAAAACAGCTTCTTTATCATGTATGTCGTTCTCTAATGCGGTCACAGTCATTCCTTGTACATATATGATACCTTAAGCTTGTGTGTGTGTATATGTTACATGTATGAGGTCTCTAATTTCAATGTAGCTGTAGAGAGTAAAATCTCAGCACTTAACTTATAGGCTACGTGAGGCAGGCCGAATCCTTACCAGGTCCTGTCCTTAACAAAACCTACCTGTTCATTCCTGCGTGCTCATTCTTGTGATTCACTTTTGCAACTGAAGTAAAACTAGGATCTTACCTCACCCAAAACCTCTGTAGATAGTTAAACTGCAAGTCTTTAATTACCCTTAACCTCCGTGTTTTAAACGTTCCTAATGAGTCTGTGTTACTGGCTTAACTGATAAAGAAAGATCAATGCAATAAAGGGTGTCAGTGAACAAAATGAACCTCACACTCTCCAGGTGAACTGATATGTCTGTCATCATAATGAGAGGGCCATTTAATAAAATTTAAGTTGTTTTTTTTTCTCAGTGCTCCCATATCAGGAGTGGTTCGTTGGACGGTTTGGGCTCTTTTTAAAGCCCTTAATCGAAAGACTTAATTATATATTCGCTTCAATAAGTGTCCTTGAAATACTTATGAACACTTTGATTAAGACAGAGTAGGGTCTAGACTTGGAAAAGCCAAGAGAAGGAATGAGTGAGAAAGTGAGGATTACTGAGTGAAACATTGTAAGAAAGTGCTGTGTGGGTTTCAAACACGGTTTTTCTATTCATGTATGTCGTCGTTTATTTAAAATGGGTTATGGTGTATTTTCTGCTCATTGACTCATCTGCCACCTCATCTTTTTGACACTTTGTCTCCACTATACTGCCACACCATTTGCTCTATCCAATCAGAGATGTGGAGACAGGTGTGCTATAAAGCCAATGCTGAACACAACAGACCAACAGTGATTCTAAAGCAGATTCTACCCTATATCTATCTATCCATCCATCCATTTTTTGTGTTGTTTGTTACACCTGCAAGGAATATTTATAAATGCATTGCCACTCAATTATTATGAGGTCAACTGCATGTAAAGTAATTCTGCATTGTCATACTGCAGGACATTGCTGACGCTGCTTGGCCGTGTCATGTCAACTCTCCAACTGCCGATGCAGGTGATGCTTCTGCAAGCGAATAACACAACCACTTAGCTTTACAGATCACTAATCAAACACCCTGCACGCTCATTGTGACAGCTCCTTCTAGAATCGGCTAAAACCAGGTTATAGCAGAGAGAAAGAATTCCATTGTGCTGTTACATTCAGCAATGAAGTACTCCAGTCCATTCTCATTACCGTATACCTCTATGGAAATCTTTTTTCATTTCGTTTAAAGCTAAGCCACAAAGGAATAAATGCGCCCTCACAGTGACGATCAATACCCTGGTGAGACTGGCCAAGATTTCAAATTATTTTAGGGCTTCTTCCTAGTCACAGGGGAATTTGTAGTACACTCTTACAAATGCGGTTACCAGTCGAAGACCATAATTAGTATCTCTCCAACTTTATATTGCCTAAATCACTGTCTTGTTGGCTCAAACATAGCACCGTTTTAAAACATGTCAGCAATTCCTAGCGACTGTTAACTAGGATTAAAATATGTAATACACAGCGGGGTTATTTGTAACACAGTGTTACAACTAAGCCGCCAAGTGTACAATCATAATAAATCAAAACGCAGCAACACAACTTTTCAGGTTTGAGTATACATTTAACTTTGTTGGACGTTCACAAACAATGTTGGAATTTAAAATGTTTAAAATTTAGTGTACTATGAATGATAACTTGTTTATTTATTAAAAATATGGCCTGTTTTTAATGCAATAAACCCTTTAAATTTTTATTTTAAGCTCATTTGTATTTTTATTACTGTTATTATTATTAATAATAATTGTACATGCTGCTGCCACACACAAATCTAATTTAATTGCAATTACAATATTTTATAATTTTATTTATTATTATTTATTGCAAAACTGTGTAGCCCATTTCTATGTCTCTATCCATGATATTGATCCATAATAGAAGGATGATTGGATGAGGGATGGATGTATGGATATCTGTCTATACAGATGCACAAACAATATCAAACTATACAAATAAAATAGTACTGAATTATGTGTGTTACACACAAGTGTTACAACTAACCCCTCTATCTGTTACAATTAACCCCGTATATGGGGTAAAGTTGTAACATTTGCACTTCTGTCACTTTCAGTGCAACTGTACGAAAATGGTAGGTCCTAGAAAAAAATTTAAATGGTCATTTGTAGCAGAGATGTGTATTTTGCTTATGTAAAAAAAAACATATTAATCTAACCTAATTATTGTTTAATTACTTGATCCAAAACCAAAATGCATTAGGTTGTGCCCCGCTCTCCCCTACGTTTTCGTTTCATCTATGTTTAGAGATCAGTATAGTCATATTTTCAATTGACACAAGTAGGTGTTTGTGCGTGTGTGTTATTTTTTTTTTGCCCCTGCGTTTGTGAATAACCTGAGAGGGAAAGAAACCAAGGGAAAGACAACTATTTTGGAGTGAATTTAGCTTGCACCACATGATCAGGATCTGGTGAGTGAGAAGAAGACCTTTGTGCTGGCTTTACTCCAGCCTGCCTGATGGAGAGATGGACAGAGAGAAAGAGAGAGTAAGGAAAAGAGAGAGAGAGAGAGATGGCTTTACAATCACCCCACCAGCCTCGGACTGCGCTGGCATCTCTAATCAGCTTCCCTCGCTCGCCGCATCCTGTTGCCCAGACAACAGCCAAGCCTGCTCGTGTCCTGCTAAGGAACGAGGCAGAGACGTTGCGAAACGAGAAACAGCAATGGCGGAGAACGGAATGCCTAATAACGGAATACTGTATGCTGAAAATAAGTATCGCGGAGGAGAGAGCTGAATTAGATCACTCCAAATTCCGCGTGAAGGTGAGGGAGGAGCGCGCATCAGCATTTTGTTTTGTTTTTTTGTAGTTTAGAGAAGGCATGATAAGGTTATTAGGCTATTCTGCTACCTTCCTATTGAATTCTCGCACACGGCTCTTCTAATCTGATGACTGCTTCTCACAGGGGAATCACCAGTCATCTCTAGCCCTGCACCTCTTCACAGCAAATCCC
Organism: Hybognathus amarus; assembly: GCA_030378365.1. NCBI lineage: Eukaryota > Metazoa > Chordata > Actinopteri > Cypriniformes > Leuciscidae > Hybognathus > Hybognathus amarus. The sequence continues at coordinate 228,190 of JAQIUQ010001620.1, read as the reverse complement.
CTCCCCATCCGCTGAGTGCAGAAAGGTGCCTCAGAGGAGAGAGTGAAAGAGAAAGTGTATTGATTGGCTCTTCAGTTAGGCTAGACTCAAATGGAAGAGCGTGAATGGCCGTGCCACCCGAGGCTAGCCGCACAGGCTCAATTTTCTGAACCTTGTACTTCTGGTGTGTAAAAGGTCGGGAGAGGTTAGTGAGTGTTAGCGCTGCACTAGCCGTCTCACTGACTCTTTCATTACTCTCCTTATTCGCCCTTTCTTCATCGGTTTCCTTCTTTCTCCATCCTGCTGCTTGACAGCACTGTGTGAGTTTTATTTCGATCTGCCACAGGGGGACAGTCTTCCCTTCAGCTATTGTGTAGCCAGACTTTGGTCTGTCAGAGTAGTCTGGTCAGCTTAGTTTGACCAAGAGTGTTGAGTTGAGTTGAGTTAGCTGTAACTACACCAATCAGAAGGCATCTTTATGTACTAACAGCCATTCAAAAGTAGCTGTGTCACTTTAATTTAAACATATACACTACCTCTACCTTTAAAAGTTTGAAGTCATTTTTGAAAGATGTCTCTTGTGGCACAGAAGAAAGACGAAAATGATGTGGACTACTAGAAACACTGCTTTAATTAATGTTTTTATGATTTGTGAAAGGTTAACTATACAGCATCTGCCTTGTTCCTACTGGCCAGTATTATATCATTCTCTGAAACATCTGTAGGCTGTTATGCTATTGTTTTGACAATGTTGCCAGATATTGCTACGAAAAACAAAGCAAAAACTAACAAAAACAAAAAAGTATATAAAAATCTGAAATAAGTTCAAAGCTTGTGTTTTGGAAATAAGATTGATATATTACGAACCACTTTAATAACTTGCTAAAGTGTGACATTAATCCAAAAAACAAGTCCAGATACTGTCACCTTTCCATTATGTGGATCTGACAACACGGGATCTGGCACCCGCACCCTCACTCACAACGCGCTCAAGCTGACTCAAGCCCCGTTCATGGCGCTATAGCTTTCTCGCAGCAAAATTAATTGCAAACACTCACATGAGGTGGTTTAAACGGCTAATTAATCATTCAGAGAGCTTGAAATTTTATAACTACGTTTTTTAACTCATTCACACAGACACAATGGGTCACTGGACGTCCGTTTCCCGGTGCTGAAAACGAGCCTATAGCAAAATAATCACTGCTTGTATCAATATTTTCTATGCAGTTATGAGAGTTTTTAGCGCGGAACTTCGTGCAATTTCTTCGGAATTCAGCAGGTCGTAAAATCGTTTCGTATATCACTGCCTCCGTACGAGTTTTGGATAAACTCACTTGTAACGTGTGCCTGGACATACGATCTTCTGACCATCAGAATTCGTACTGTGTATGTCCGCCTTAAGTTTGACATCTAATATTTATATGTTTTACAAACAACAAAAATGTGTTTAATAGCTGTAGTTTTAGTAAACAATCGTGCTTTTGAGAATGATGTGTCTGTGAACTTGTTAACTATAACAAGGTCTGTACTTTGACAAATATTTCTTAAATTGTTACCTTATAGCCTTCAATGACACCAGAAGTGCTAATAGATTATGGGTCAATGAAGGTTTCTGTTTTCTAGTTGACTCCTTAAAAGGAAGACCACATTTATTTTTTTATTTTTATTTTTTTTTTGACATAGAAAACAGTTGCTACTTCCTGCACTGTAGACTTGAATCTCCCTCTCACCTAAGCACTTTGTTAGGCTATTCATAGTGGTTTTCACTGTCGTGCATCTTACGTATAGCCTCCAGGATAATGTGGTAACTCCCAGCAGACTTTCAAATAACTCATCAAGGATAACCTCAACCATCCACCACATGCTTCAGTGAACACAACCTATCTTCAACCAATCCTTAAAGGGCAATTCCACCTCTGGAAAGATGAATGTGTATTTAAAATGGGTCATTTATGTAGAAGAAATGTGAAATTATTTTTTAATTTGGAGCTTTCTAGACTGAGAAAAGACAGAAAATTTATTTTTGGCTTATGTGAATGAAAAACATCAACTCCCAGAATTCATTTGCTTCGCTGCCCTAGAAGGCCACGCCTACCGCTGAACCTCGCAGTATGTAAACAACAGTCTACTAGTGATTCTCCGTGATGAGTCTGTCCGAAAATGTGTTTCGAGATCGCCCAAAATGTCCGCGATTCGGCTTTTGCGTTCTAAAGTCGTCATTCATCATGTTTACTGTGTCGACCGGGATGAGTGCCGGCTGTGTGGATAACGGCGCCAGGCCGGTGGCGTGATTACCGATGAGCGGCACCTAAGACGTAAGTTACCGGTCTCGTATCTCTTCACGGAGGAGCAGGAATTTTCTTAGCAATGTTAAAACGCATCAACCGATCACTTGTTTGGCGTTCATGTAAACACAACAGTCAGATTCACCAATCATAAGGAATTGAGTTAGATTGAAACAAAAGCTGTAACTTACATGTAAACAATGAATGGCGACTTCAGAAATTAAAAGCTGAATCCGGACATCGACGGCCGGACATGTCCAGGAAAAAGAGGACGGTAACCCTACTACTCAGCTTTCTCCACAGAACAAGAGCCTGCTAGCTTAGCGTCCAAAAAAGATGTGTAATGTTAATCCCAATCCTCCATAACGCATCCGTCAGCGTATTCAGTAGTTTCGTCCACATTTTCAAAACGTTTCTGCCAGTGAAATCAAACGCATTGGCACTGATCTGTGATAGGTCTGTTAGCGCATAGGTCCAACCCCCTATTGGCGGGTTTGAAGGGTGGGGACTCGGGCTTGTAGTTTTTTACTGAAATCGCCCTCCTTACACTTCCGCCAACAATTACGTAAAATGACGATTTTTGCGTCATTGTTGGAGGAAGTGAAAAAGGTAAATAGCAGATTTCTCTCGTCTCAGGGGAAAATGATAAAGTGTTGCATGACCATTCAATAGTATAACTGGGTTTCTAACAATGGAGAGCTTAATGCAAATGGGTGGAGTTGCCCTTTAAGTGTGATTCCCTGAAAAGGTCTAACCTTGCTGTCGTCAAGGTGTTAGTGTGTATTTGCAAGTGTGGGGTTATTCCAGTAGTAAGACGGAGTCTACACATAAAGAGAGAGAGAGAGAGAGAGAGAGAGAGAGAGAGAGAGAGAGAGAGAGAGAGAGAGAGAGAGAGAGAGAGAGAGAATGAGAGCATCAGGCTTACA
>JAQIUQ010001620.1:172500-220000 GCA_030378365.1 Hybognathus amarus | reverse complement strand
CTGAGGGCGAGGGCGCTTCTGTCTTCGCAAGCGCCGGAAGTGTTACCCTTCACTGCAAAGATCTAAAGATATTTAGATATACAGGAAATTGCAATGGAAGACTTATGATATATATATATCAATATATCAACTGACAATGTGGATTATTTTATTTTTTTTGTAAGTGCGCAAGAGATTCGCTTCCAGCGCTTTTGCTTGCTCAGAACGAAGCTCCTGTGCCTTCAGATTACTTGAACGTGGCTGTGGTTACAAGCGGTAAAAACTATATAAATACTGTTCGTTTTCTCACATCAACCACTTGTTTCGTGTCTTTGGCCGTCAATGTGTACTTACATTTACGAGTCATTAAATCATGTTTAATTTGGACTTCTCTGTGCATGCTCTTTGAGGTGGACCCCAAAAAACCTCCATTATATGACTGACAAACAACAACGGTTTGACCTAAAAATATCAAAATTGAAAATACTGTGGAAACAAAGACACCTACATCTTGGATGCCCTTGAGGTAAGCTAAAACATATCAAAAAATTATTTCAAAATGAACTATCCCATAAAACTTAGTTGTGACATCACATAAAATCATGCTTAACTGTAGTATGACATATTGAGAATTAATCACATAATTGTGTAAAATGTATTAGTTATGTTGAGATTTAATCGCATAATACTTGTAGCTACTTCATGCTCGCAGGCAACGAAAGCAATGACGTTTGTTTACAACAAAAGCATATGTTGTTACCTTTTGGAGCTTGGAAGGGTTCAGTTTGAGCAGATGTCTAATATCATCATCACTGTCCTCGTCAGAGCTCATTTCCCAATACATTCAACATCTGGCTCATATTCGCTATCTGAAACATATTCTCAAAACTATCATTTCAAAATCAATATTTTGATCATTAACAGCTTTTTTTACCAAATCCACCATCAAGTGACAGTAACACTAATATGTGATTGCTTTCAGTGCTTCTGCAGTAAATCACTAAGCCAGTTAAGGTTTTGCTGATGATACTTCCTATTATTTTGTTTTTCTGCCTGCAGTAACTATGAGTGAAGCGTCACTTCATCATTCTGTATCAGACATTGACAACTGTGTGATCACGTCATTCCAAACTATATGGCTTTCTTTATTACATTTCTCTGTTGAAACATATGTTTTGTTAAGAATTTTCACTCTGGTACTACGTGTCGGTGATTAAATAATTACAGAATTATCATTTTAGATGGACTGTTCCTTTAAGTAACTTGAAATGCAATAGTTACATGCACGTTATCCCTGGATTAAACAATTGTGCTTTGCACAAGGGCACCACTTTTGCAGAAAGCTGTAATTTGCCAATTGGTGTCATTGCATTACACAATTTGCATCCCAGATAAGCCACTTTACTAGCACCTGCAAACCTCACTGCATAAAAAGCTACAAACGATAGCTGTGTTTAAGACTATAATTATACTTGATGTGCGTATTATATATTATGCGATTTTGTATTGGTTTTGCTTAATCCGTTTTACTTAAAACCCCTTGAGAAATGTGAATGTGTTGTTCAGCTATACCCAACAAGCCAAAATATGGCATGGCAACCAAAATATCATCCACTGTGCTTATATCTGTTCTTTGTTCACCACAAGTACAGACAGTTTACAGATGGCACAGTATATACTCCATCATGGCACAGTATACACAGAATCATCTTAAATGCAATGTGATGGGAAGGAGTCTTCAATGATGGAGAGGAGTTTGTAATATTTAAGACAGATCAGAGTCCCTTGCAAATATTAGGATGCTTGGATTGATGTAAAATATTTTAATTGAGCTGGAATCAGTCCAAACTGCCTGCGTCTGCTGCATTAAACATTGGCACTTGAAAAATGGCCTGCTTAATATGCCTAAGTGGCTGCAACCTCACCAGTTCAAAGCTCACCACCCTCTGGCACTGTGCAAAATTGTAACCATACTAAGCGTTATCTAATGAAATCAATTTTGCTCAAGGACCTTTCTACTCTGAATAGAATTGTTAGTTGCTTTATATGTCTGGCCACTAGGAATTATTATTATTTTTTGAATGCTCTGAGCAATTAGGGGAGAACTAGTTACCCTAATTGTTGTTTGTCTATTTTTATTTTGTATGACTGCGTTAACCCTCAAATTGTGTAAGTTTCATCAGTAAATCCCTAAAACCAGCCCCAAGCCAAAGTAATTCCATCGGAAATGACCATCAAATAGCAGAGGATTTCTATTGGTCCAAAATTAAGTCCTGTTGCGCTTCAATGTCATTGGGAGATTCAGGACCATTTAGCGTTTATGAAGGCGGACCCAAAACCATTAGGCCAGACAGAATAAAACTGGCTGTAGTTTAGAATAAAATGCCAGCATCAACCCTCCCAATCTGTCACGGTCCACTGCTCAAGAACAGAGATGTACCTCCGCCTGAGGTCATGTTGATTCTAGGCCAATCAATGACACAACATTACTGTAAAATGAGTTCAATTCATTTTCAATAGAAACATAGTGGTGATATTAAGTGTTTAACTGACTGTAGCAATAGGATTATTTAAGACACTTGCAGTATGGTGCAGAACTTTCTCTCATTCATAGTTACCTGATTAAAGACACAGTTTATTTTAGATTTTATTTTTCACTTCTTTCCAACTAAATGTATTTTATTTTATTTATTTATTTTAAGCCATGTATTTACAGTATACATTTATTATTATTATGACTGGTTTATTTATTTAGTGTTTGATTTACTGTGGAAACGAAGATATTTTGGTAGTATAGGGATCTGATGACTAACTTTAACTTATGACTTAAACTGGTAACTTTGGGAAAGGTTATGTAAACAATAATTTTAAGTCTTCATAATTCTGAGCCAACATACTACATCCAGTATGTTTCAGGCCCGCTCGCGGGTGAAAACGTAAACATATTTGATCGAGTTGTGCCTTTCGTTTACACGGCGACGGCATTTCGGGGGCTTAAAAACGCAAAAAAATGAAACCACCTTCCAGAGTGGAAATCTTAAAAACGCCCCCCAGCTGCGTTCCCGTGTAAAGGGTAAAACGCAAAAGTCTGCTTGACAGTGAAGGTTGTACGCAGGCGCGCGGACTTGGTGGTGTTGTGTGGCAGTGCTTCACGTTGCCACCTAGCCGCCTGGAGTGCATACTACATTGAATTTCACGCACTTTTGTGTCACCGCATGCACATGAATTTCCCACCCATAATGCTCGTCTAAACGCAGAATAAAAAGTGATAACGCAACACCACTTTTGCGTTTCTCATCAGAATCGTTTCCGTGTAAACAGAAAACAGCCTCAGTGTCTCACTGATGAACTGTATCAGCGTTTCTGCAGAGGCATTTTCACATTATAACAGGGTTGCCCCACTGCACTGATTTTGCTAACAGGTTATATATATATATATATATACTACATATATATATATATATATATATATATATATATTGTTTGTTTTTTCAACATTGTCTGAAAGTTCATGCTAACTCTGTTAACGTTTATCTCTTTCCCCTATGTGAAAAAGATGGCTATTGATTTCATAAAACGCCAAACACTGTGTCATGTTCAATATAATGAAGTTTGACTGTTGTTTCTTGCTTGACTGTAATGATACTTCAGCTTCAATTTCTTTGATGTATCAGGATCCAATGCTAATAGCCTTCCATTTGAATAACAAATGGCATCTGTTCCTCCTCATCCATCTTCTCTGATAACCAGTCACAACGATCACTCAATCAGAAGATCAATATCTGTCTCCATGGCTTTCATTGACACCATTTCCCCTAATAGACTAATGTTAAAAAGCATTTAGACCCCTTGCAGTTTGCCTATAAGACAGCTAGGGGCACTGAAGATGCCACTTTAACCTTATGCAATTTAGTGTTCGGAAATATTCAACAGACCACAAACTACGCTAGAATTCTATTTATAGATTCTAGTTTAGCACTTAACTCAATTAAGATAGACACAAGCTATGACACCTCAATGGATACCGGGTAAAAATGGCCAATAGTTTATATATATATATATATATATATTAACTTGAGTTTTGATGGAAAACTTGGATTTTTTTTTTAATTTATTTTTTTGGGAGGCAAAAACACTTTGGTGTGAGCAAAAATATTTTAGAAATGGTCTATAAGAATCTTTTAGAAACTATTTTGTCCTTTAATATGACTATGTGGTGTGGAGTTCTGACTGTTGGATCCAAGCAGAAATTGTCTAGGGTGGTTAATCTAGCTAGCACAATTGTTGGTAAAAACACAAAGACTGAATGAGATATATTTATTAAAAGTCTAACAAAAGGCATGGGATATCCAACACATTCTCATCCTAGAGGCGTCATCTAACTGACACTTTTGACCATGCATCTAAATCCGACACACATGGCAACCTTTAGCGTCAGTTAGATGTCGCGGGTAGGTTTAGGTCTGGGGTAGGGTTAGGGTAAGACCACTAGGAGGCACGTTTTATATTGACGCTGAAAGGGTGTCATATGCGTCGGATGTTGATGCATGGTCAAAACAGTCAGTAAGATGATGCCTTGGGATGAGAACAGGCTGGGATGTCATAAAGGATTCCCCTCATCCCTTACACTCTAACTTTCAGTTGCTTCCATCAAGGAGGCGGTTAGACAACCTAGGATGAGTAAAAATGTGTACCAGATGTCATTTGTGCCAACTGCCATTAAAATTTTAAATGCTGAGAAGATATGAATATGAGTAGGGCTGGATATGCTGGCTATGTGCTGCCTGGGAGTTGGCGTCCTTGTGTGTGTTGTATAGTGAAGTCAAAGACAAATTTTCCACTTCTGGACAATAAAGGGACTAAACTAAACTAAACTATCTAGGAACATCAAACTCAATAGCTTTTGATTGTTTTTGTCTCAGTTTTTTATTATTTTTAATGAAAAAGTGTTGCTTCGTTGGCCAAACACGTGACCTAATATTGCTAAAAATATATGTTTTATGTTGTTTTAAAAAATTTTGTAAGAAAACTTGAAAATACACATAGCTTTTATTTTAAAAGACATGCTTCTTGTTTTTGCATTTCGCATCTCAGCGGAACCCCAGTGAAGCGTCCTGGTCAAAGAGACACCACTGTGCTGTTCACAGTTCGCCTCCATTAGTGTTTTCACTGGATGTTTTTTTTTTTCACTGCTCAGCTTCTTTGAAGACACAATCCGACTTCTCCTCCTGCTGAGGTGACATAAAACACAAACGCCTGATCCATCTTCGAACCCTGCCTAGCTTTGCTTTTGTTGCGGCTTTTCTTTTCAGTGCTATTTCTCCCTGAGTTTCAAAATTGATTCCTCTTCTTCTTTTTTTTTCATCCTATAGTTAATGCTTTTTGCTTTTTTGTGAATCTCTTCCTTTTTCTCTCTCTCTCACACACACACTTGCAGCACAGCATATAAACCCTATTCATCCAGTAAGTTCACAAACTGTTCTCCTATAAAGAAAAATGCAAATTCACAAGGCTGGGAATGAGAAATGGACATGAGCGATGTTTCAATGTAAAAAAAAACCTATTGAATTCTGGAATGTGGGCCTTTGCTCACTGTGCCGCCCTGAGGCAGTTGACCTCATCTATCTCTAACTGAATGGATGGAGGAGAACAAAGAAGATATAGACAGTGTCCTTCCAACTGTACACATTTTTTTACATCTGAGACATCCTCTGTATAGTGAATTTCCATGACAAGCCCTCTAATCTGTGACTTCAATTGCATCAGAGCCTACTGTTTTGTGTGTGGACTGTTCTGGTTTGTATTATTCAAGAAGCGGCCTTGACAGCACTGTGCGGATGTTTTATTCCAAAGTCATCAAAGCAGACAGCAAGCTTCGCCAATGTTTTGTACAAGAAAATGAAATGGGAAAAGACAAGAAATAGAGATTTTGACGTGCCACAAAGCTGTAATGTGTCACCCGCAGCCATCACTTTGGCGTAGTGTTAATGATGTGTCTAAAAGAGCTTTCAGGATGTAGACTGATAGACCGTCTGAAGGCGCCTCAGGCAAGAGAGTTAAGGCCAGACTGACCCTCGGTCTCGGAAGAAGACAGTTTAAAGGACTGATATTATCAGTGTCTCTCAACTGGTTTTGCTTCAGGTCCCAGATTATACATATGAAGTGGTGACCTAAGATGATCCCAAAACCCTGTGTTTAATGTATTCTGGGTCATATTATTTCATAATTGCTTGTTGGTTCCTGAGGATTAGGCAATCTTCACTACCTGCCCATGTCTGTACTGCATTTGGTCTAGTAATCACTGGCACATTTTTCTCAAAATAAGAATTAGATGGGTGTTTTCTTTACTTACTGTGCAGCGCTAGTCTCATCCTAATTCGTCATATAACTGACATCTTGGGACGTCTTTTGACCATACGTCAATATACGCCTTTTAGGGCCCCTTAACGTCGGTATATGACGCTATTTATCTGAACTCTACCCCAGACCTAAACCTACCCTAAACCTACCCCGTCACCTAACTGACGTTAAAGGTAAAGCGTCAGTTTCAATGACGGCCCGGGATTGTCATCTACCGACGTTTAAGGGGGCCCTAAAAGGCGTATATTGAGTTTTTCACATTCTTTGGAATATATTATTTTGTTACCACAGAAGAAAGAAACTCAACAGGTTTGTAATGGTGTGTAAAAGTTGACAGAATTTGTATTTTTAGTGACCTATCCTTTACTTAATCATCATAATTGTCATTAATTTGAATATTTTCACGTTAGGCTAGGGGAAAGTAATAGAATAATCTTAACAATTTGACCATGACACTATAAATCTAATATATAAAAATAATTCATTTGTCACTGATTGTATCTGAAAATCAGCTTATTATATATATATATATATTTTAATTCAGTGTTATTGAACCTAAAATGTTTCATAAAATGATTAGCATGTTAAAGTTGTTCATGCATAACTCTCTAATTATGAAATTGTAAGGTTTATGCAAATATGCAAAAAAGAAAATATATTAATAAAATTTTAATAATAAATAATATTATAATTATTTTATAAAATATTATTTATATAATAAATATAATATTAAATAATATTATATTTATTATATAAATATGATTATTTTTTATTATAATAAAAAATACATATTATAATAATGATAATAATAATAATAAAAATGTGTGCACTTTACGCTATGAAAAACCTTATGAAATCACCTGGACATGTTACATCATCAATGCAAACTTGACAGTTTGTCCTTCATGTTGGAATAGACCTTTGACTCATTTTTTGTTTGTGACCCACCTGTTGAAAACCTCAGGATTATTCTATATCTCAGCAATCACAATCAGATGTGTGCCTGTTTTTTCCCACTCTATTTTTCGGAATATGTTACAGGTCCTTGAACTTCAAGAAAGAGAAGAGAAAGGTGTCAAAGACTAACTTTTTGTATTATTATTATTATTTGCACTTTAAAGTGTCATAGCCCTCCTGGCTGTGGTCCATTTGCACTCCTGTTGGAAGTGTCCGCTCATGATTTCTCATGTACAAATGTGTTTCCCGTCATCTCTTAAGAGGTGTTATAGTGCCATTACAGGGTTTACGTATCTTGGAAATGGAGGTCAGGTATTGAAGATGCATCTGTCACAAGTCTCCGTCCATAACTACAACACTATATCCTCCATCTGCTGGAGAGATGCTGCTAAACAGGGCCACTTTTCTCTTCACGTTCTTCTCTTTCATTCAGTAGGTTTGGATTCTGAGCCTGGACTAGCCATCCTCCATATTTTATAACATCAATGAAAGGAAACTGGCTTCACACTCAATCAGCTTGCTGCCTTTAAGCCCTGGAGAGAACATGCTTAAGAGAGAGAGGAAGTGAAATACAGAGAGAGAGAGCTAAAGAGGGAAAATGGGAAGCAGGAAGACTGGTAAAAAGAGATATAAAGACTGAGTGAAAAGAGGATGCAAGCAGATAAGAGGTTCTCTTTCCTTTACATATTCTCGTCCTGTTTTGCGGCTCTAGGTGCTGCTCTGTTTGCGCTCTCACGGCCTGTCTCTGACCGGGTCATTGGTTGCTTCTGCTAGATAGCAACATGAACGAATGCAGGCTGAGGGGTGCATTTCACAAGCTGGCCATTTTTCTTTGCCAATAGGTTCTGTCTGTGCGTGCTCTGCACAGCTTTCTTACCAAATGGGATCAAACAAAGAGCAGCACAGTTGCTCATTCAAAATTCGGAAGGAGAATTCATGCATTACTCGTTTTCCAAACAGTTTCTGTCTATGATAGTTTGTGCACTTAACCGAAATAACTTTGTGATATGGATTTTAAAGGTCAAAGTCATGCTTTCAAATGCTATTTGAATTTATTTTTATATTTTGATTCGGCTCTCTGACCCAAACCTTGCCGGATTAGTGCGAAACGAATTACTCATGTACTGTTTTCCATTCACAGTGGATTGTAGTCATTTAGATTATCCGTAGATTGTCCTACTTCTGTCTTTCAGCTCAGTTGACAAAACAACAGCATTTGGGACGTTCCATATTGCTTCGGCATGTTTTAGGGGCTTTAGATCTCCTTTTTATTTTATTTTGCCAGTTTGTGTTATGGTAAAGCCAGGGATTACATTTGGGAAAATAAAGTCCTGGTAATCCTCAAAAGCATGTCCTTTTCATTGTTTGGGCCAACCCCTCCCCCAATTCAGGCACATGTTGCTCGCTTTGTGTTCCCCATCCCCCTTTTTGCATGCAAGGAAACATGGAAAGCAGGATGTATGTTGAACACAAGCACATACGGCTTTTTTACGATTGATTTCGATTATCATTTTGTCATAAACAATCCATCATATTATTACCCGTCATTTTAATGACTATATATTAAAGAGTAACTAAACAAACTTGTTTTAGTTAATGATCTGTAAGAATGAATCTTTATTCATACCAGTCATTGATTCGAGTAACTTTTTGACATTTGTGTATAAAGTGTTTTATTTTTACAATATATGTTGTAAAAACGTCTTAGTGCTGCCCTCTTCAGGTTGAACAGTGGCTACTGCAGTTGAATTTTCCTATTGGATGTTCCGCACTTCGTCACATAGGCAGGTTTCAGCTCACCACGCGAGCTATGCACTTGGCAGTATTAAAACCAGCTTGTTTCGTCAAAACCACTGTAGCGAGTCAGGAGTTGGAATTGCGAGGATTGAAAACGATAAGGATAGAGTGTTTTAGCATCTATTTCATCCCCTCTATCTCCGCTGGGGTCGGCCCACTTTTTCAGCATTTTTCAAATATTGCCAGTGGGTGGAGTCAGGCTCTAACCAGTGGTTTAGTTACCCTTTAATGATAATAAGACATTTAATTTACATTTTTATTTGTAATTATGAACTTACAGGACAAGCAAGGACCCGTCCTGCCAAGGAAGTATTCTTGACATTGAGAAACACGTTTTGTGTATACATATATCTCCTAAATCTCTGACCCATCGTCGTCTCCATCGTCCAATTTTCTGTCGCTCTACATACATCATCTGATATCATTGAACCAATTGGCTATGAGCTACGTACAGACGCATTTGATAGACATTCGTACCACCCAATAATACCGCTCTGGGCATTCGTAAACCACACCTCAAATACACATCTGTTTATTCCTGAGAGTGTACTGGAGCCCTCTTGGGTGGGAAGTAGAATTACAGAGGATACATAAAACGTAACTGACGTAAGACTGTACAATGCATGTAATGTTACATTTATCTCACAAACACCATTCAGTAAATTGAACTTATTACTTTATTATTTTAAACTAGATGCCATTTTTCATTTTTTTCATTTCAGTACTTCATTCACTAAAATAACTCAAATTACAATAATACAATACAGACCAAACCAAATTACAAAAACACGCAATAAAGTGTTAACTAAAATGTTAACAAAAACAATGTTAAAACAAAAACTAATTAATATTAATACATACTACAATAGTATCTCAGTGATGCTAAAATATCACTGGGTGGTAATGCTTATTCCTTCTGACAAGGGTGTTGGTTCCCAGGGGTCGGTACTGTGGAAGCTGTGTGACTATAACAGCCCACAACATGTGGCCAGACCTCCACCACCACCACTGTCAACCTTGCTCTCTCTTGCTGCTCAAAGAGAGAGAAAGTATTGGAAGACATGCGGCCACAGCAGAGCAGTTAGAAATCCGCGCCAGCTTATGGTCAATGCTTGTGGCCATTGATACCACATCTTTATCGGCCAGATCTGCCTTGCCGACCGCCAGATTATAAAAGGTCTCAGAGTTTGGAGAGGAACAGATAGGCTTCTCTGGCTTATCTACATTATAGATAGCTTTCTTCCTAGTCTCATAGTAGTGTTGGATTTACAATCAGCAGCAACTGATTTCAGACAGAACAGGCAGGAATAGCTTGTATCCCCATATTTGGATTTGTATTTTTTTCCAATTAAAGAGACCCTGGAATTGTGCCGACATTGTAATTGCCTTTGAAAATGTGACTAAACCAAACAGCGTAGTTCAAGTGTCTTTGATTGAAGTGCGCCGAGAAAACAATTAGTTTCTTTTTCACATCAGATTTAGTTTTATTATTAAGCAAATTGCATGTGTGCATTAGAATATGTGTGCAAAAGAGCAAGCACACTTGTGACATAGCTTGTTGATTAAAACTGATTTGAAACAATACACTTGCATGCATGTTACATTGAACTTAAATGTATACAATATCTGCATGTAATTACAGCTGTAATTAAATATAGATTACAATGTTCGACCCTTAAACCACCCGTAAATGTACCCATAACACTACAACTGTCCCAAAATGTATCCCACCTCAATATCAGCACTTTTTTGTAATACAATATGAACACAATAAGTGCACTTTTACTTATTTGTTGATGCAAGTACACAGTAGTTAATGACGCCTAAAGTGTGACCAAATGTCCATTTTAGTTTTTTGTGTGCTACAGTATTAAACTTTCTTAGTAAAAGTTCACCTACTGCTGAAATCGGTGTCTAAAAAGCTCTGTGAGATGCAAGAATAATCAGCTAGACAAAATTGACGTTCTTTGTATGGAGCACAGTGTCAACTAAACAATAGAAAACACACGTGATTTGTGTGTGTGTATGTATATGTATATGTATGTATATATATATATATATATATATATATATATATATATATATATATATATATATATATATATATATATATATATATATATATATATATATATATATATATATATATATATATATATATATATATATATATATATATATATATATATATATATATATATATATATATATATATATATATATATATATATAAATCTTTGGTGAAAAAAAATATATATTTTGGTGGCATTGGCCAATTTACTGACACAATAACTAGGTTTTGAAACATGAACTAAATGTTTTGTGTGAGTAACTACATTTTGCAGACATTGAATATTTAATAGATGAGAATCTAATCTAGTGAATTTGTCTAAACTCATTCACCTAAAATATGAAACCTCAATTTCATTTCTGATAATTTAAGTTATGATATCAAATTCATAAAGGTGTTTAGCTGTCTGTGTGTTTAAATTGTATTGTATTGTATTGTGTATTGTGTTTAAATGTGTATTGTTAGATAGATAGATAGATAGATAGATAGATAGATAGATAGATAGATAGATAGATAGATAGATAGATAGATAGATAGATAGATAGATAGATAGATAGATAGATAGATAGATAGATAGATAGATAGATAGATAGATAGATAGATAGATAGATAGATAGATAGATAGATAGATAGATAGATAGATAGATAGATAGATAGATAGATAGATAGATAGATAGATAGATAGAATGTAAGTTAGTTTAGGATAGTTTTTGCTTTGTAAATTACTTCCTGGAGGTTAGGACAAGTCACACAAGAAGTACAGTAAGCAGAGAGGGATTTGGGATATGAGGAATAGGGACGGGAATGGGGCGAAGATCTTGATTTACTGCCATCCATCAAAGCAGGCCAGCATCTGGTCTGGCAGGCAGAGGGCACCGGTAAAGCCAGCAGCTTCACTGAGACAAAGCCTCTTTGGCTGAGGCTCGTCATTACCTCATCTGCAGGGGTTATGCTGCATGGGACCATCTGTATTAACAGGCCGTCTGATGGAGCTCCCAGAAAAGCAGAAATGTATCCACATGACTCTAGCAGGCATTTCCCAGGCTGCAATTAAGCTCCTAGCTGTGGCCCCGCTTGCCAGACTTTGAGCGCAGGAGACCCAATCCTGCTCATTAGCATGGCACCCAGAGTCAGAGTGCTAACGTTGCTATAATTACAGCCCAGACTCTAGATCCAGAATGCATTGACTTTGGTCTGAGGGTTTATCCTCGGCGCTTCACTAGCTCTAACGAAGCTGACCTCCCGGCATATTGACTTTGAAGACTGAGAAATGTAACTGAAGCAGAGCTAGAGGAGACATTTTGATCGACTCAATGTTAAACGATTAGGACACTGGAAATCTTCGATAGTGTATGCTAGCGTGTGGATAAAGCTGCGTTTAAGTGTCACACAAATGATTTACCTGCTACACCAGTTGCCAGCAGTGGTTGTGCTTTAGCTGGAAGGCCTGCAATTAGAAAAATGAAGCATTTAGATCCAGTTTGGTGCTTTGAGCCAGCTGGCCTGGGTGTTAAGAGATTTTTTTCTCTTTCCAGGCTAGCTAATGTAGACTTGTATACAAGTGGCTAATGGGCAGACTAGACATCTTTTCTTTTCTTTTTTTTTTTTTTTTTTTTTTTAAAGCATATGTGCGTAAACTCAAGAACACATAAAGACTCCTTTCCTGAGCCGGTCTTGTGGCCACTGGGAAACTGGCAGACATAATGACACCATTATGGTCTCCCAGCTTGATGTAGGGCTTCTGTGCCATGCTGGTCCCATGACTGGTCCAGGTCAGCCAACAAATCATGCAGGCATATTGAAGCACGGGGACACAACACGGCAGTGCATGCCCTTCCTTTGTATGCATCATGTATTGTTGTTTGGTTTCTTTCAGTGGACATCTGCAGTACAGTTAAAGGGAAAGTACAGCAAACATGTCTAAATTCTATTTATTTTTTGTGCAATAAAATATTATTTTTTATTTTATTAATTATTATTTGGGTTCTAAGCTGTCCTTCAAAATAAGTTAGAAATACATACAGGTTTGGAATTATATTACTGTTGAAAAGTTTTGGGTCAATAATTAGTTTTTGTATTCTTATTCTTGATCAGAAACTACAGTAAATCAATTTATAATAATTTATATATATATATATATATATATATATATATATATATATATATATATATATATATATATATATATATATATATATATATATATATATATATATATATATATATATATATATATATATATATATATAGTGTGTGTGTGTTTCTTAACGGGGACACAACACGGCACAACACGGCAGTGCATGCCCTTCCTTTGTATGCATCATGTATTGTTGTTTGGTTTCTTTCAGTGGACATCTGCAGTACAGTTAAAGGGAAAGTACAGCAAACATGTCTAAATTCTATTTATTTTTTGTGCAATAAAATATTATTTTTTATTTTATTAATTATTATTTGGGTTCTAAGCTGTTCCTTCAAAAATAAGTTAGAAATACATACAGGTTTGGAATTATATTACTGTTGAAAAGTTTTGGGTCAATAATTAGTTTTTGTATTCTTATTCTTGATCAGAAACTACAGTAAATCAATTTATAATAATTTATATATAAGAAATATTATAAAATATTGTCTTCAATTAAAAATGACTATCTTCTATTTTAATATATTTGAAAATTGAATTTATTCCAATGATGGTGGAAACTGAATGTCCAGCATTATTACTCCAGTCTTCAGTCACATGATCCTTCAGATATCATTTTAATATGCTGATTTGGTGCTTAAGAAACACACACACACACACACACACACACACTATATATATATATATATATATATATATATATATATATATATATATATATATATATATATATATATATATATGTAGGTGTGTGTGTGTGTGTGTGTGTGTGTGTGTGTGTGTTCTTTAAGCACCAAATCAGCATATTAAAATGATATCTGAAGGATCATGTGACTGAAGACTGGAGTAATAATGCTGGACATTTCAGTTTCCACCATCATTGGAATAAATTCAATTTTCAAATATATTAAAATAGAAGATAGTCATTTTAATTGAAGACAATATTTTATAATATTTCTATGTGTTAATGTATTTTCTGATCAAATAAATTCACCCTTGGTGAGCATAAGAGACTTATTTCAAAAACATATTATCAAACTTTGAATGGTAGTGTGTGTCCAAATGAAGACATATTTGGAATGTTAATAGCAATAACAATATTTTTCATTCATTCATTCATTCATTCATTCATTCATTCATTCATTTATTCATTTATTTATTTATTTATTTATTTATTTCCCATACTCCATTATTGTCTCCCAAAGTCAACAGAGAAGCAAATATTCATTTAAGGCTTTAGAAGGATCTGATGCCGTGAGACAAATTCTGATGTTTTAATCTTCAGGCTTGGCCACCAGTCCTGTTTTCCCTCTCTATCTCTGTGATGAAGTCCCCCCCCCCATCAAATCACATTAATAGTCACCCCAATGCATCCTTTGTACCTTTTCTGGGTGCTAATGCTTAATGACCCATACGATATTAATTAAATTTCTTTAGAGTGGCCAAATAGTTTTGGCAAACAAGTTTGCAATGTGTGTAATTGTTAACCATGTAGTCTTCAATTTTTTATCTCTTTTCCCTGGAGAAGTGGGGAGTACATAAAAGTGACAATGAGCAATGGAATTCCACTTTCATTTGACATTTAATTGGATTGATAGTGATAAAGAGGAGAGGTGAGGTGAGTCAGGCGTGGAATACCCAAGCCATCTTTGTTCTGTCAGCTTATTTTAGCGGGATGAGTGGCTGCGAGTAGGAAACAATAGAACATGAGTACCGTATTGATCCCTGAGGGGTAATTCAGGTGCAAAATGGGAACGACATCAAACGAAAAACATCACTATAGTCCGCAATTAAGCCTGTGCAAGATAGAGTGCCAGTTGCATCAAATGCATAGCTTGCATTGTGAATGCATTATGTGGTTTTATCATGTTGCAACATGAATGGGGAACATTCATGAATGTCATTGTTGAATGTCATTGTTCCTCTCAGGAAGGTGTGATCAAGCATGTATATAGAGACGGCATTTTAATGGCAAAGCAACAGGCAAGCACAATCAACTGTGAGGCAATGGTGGAATAAGTTGGTGGCTGAAGGTGCTTCAAGATCATTGTTCTCCAAGGGCACATTGCTCCCAGAAAAAGCAGGATACGTCTTATTCAGTTGCCATTTATGATTAATTTGCATACAGTGTTGTTTCCAGCACAGATAAACACACCGGCCACGGTAAAACATCTGTTTTGGATTTCTACATATGGGCCAGTCCACACTCCCAGATGCTTGAAGGATTATAGCACCTCCACAATCCTGCTCTGGGCCCTGTTTCCCTAAAGCATTGTAAGCGCTGCATAATCTCAGGCAAAATTACTGACAGTAATGTGTGACAGTCCCAAAAGTGTCAGTTTCCCAAAAGAATCTTAACTGTAGTATTTGAACAACATCAAATAAAGAGAGATGATTCAATGGCTAATCTTAAGTCTAGTTTTGGGAAACATAAAACATTTCTGTGGAAGAAAATATTTGAGAAATATGTGCTTTACGGTTGTTTTGGACCAATAACATTTCACACTTTCTTAAACATTTGTTTTCTGCTGCAGAAAGAACATTATACAGGTTTGGAACAACATGAGGAGGGACGAAAGGATGACAAAATGTTTTATTTTTGAGGGAACTAGTCTTTTTAAAGGGACCTATTATGCTTTTTTACTTTATTTAACTTTATTTAGTGTGGAATGTTGCTGTTTGAGCATTAAAGAGGTCTGCAAAGTTTCAAAGAACAAAGTCAACTCCAAAGGGAGTTATTCTCTATATCAGTGTACACTGTTTCTAAACTCACTGAAACTCCTTGATTGTAGCCTTGGGTTTTCTTCCTGGAATGTACACGTCAAAAATTCGCTCAAGGCATATGCATAAAAAGGGGACAAGGCCTACTTGAGTTGTGTTAGAAGAGTGTTGAAACCATATGGACAAAAAAGTAAAAAATATGGACAAAGCGTCTGTGACGTCACCCATAGACCTTCTGAGGAGGCTGTTTATTGGGGTATGTCCAGTGCCATCTTGAAAAATCTTGGGAAATCCTAACCCCGCCACCTTCTGGCCAATCTGTATATGGGTAAAAGGACAGGCTTTGTGTGAGACTGAGCCAGCTGGTGGACGCACCTTTTCATCCAAGTTTAACTGGCAGACTACTTTTTATACTCAGTATCATTCTTAAAGGTGACAACTGGAAGCTGCTAGGGACTGGAAGATGCTGGCTGATCTTTTCTACCTGAGATTGCCACCACTAACCTGACGACCAGATAGTGTTTTGTGGTCTGGATCAGCATGCATTGTTCAACTGATAGAGTTGTGCCATGGGAGGATGCTTTAATTGAGTCATATAAGAGGAAGAAACTGCGGTATGCTCATCTGGCCACTGAAGCAGAACAGCAAGGATGGAGAGTCCAGGTTTATCCAGTGGAAGTGGGTTGTCGAGGTATTGTGGCACACTCTACAACCCGGTTCCTTAGAGGCCGTTTGCCACTGAAACTGCTTTAACACACCAGTGGGCTCGACAGCCTTATTCAAATGGGCTGGCGTGTATGGTTGGGTTCGGAGAGATTGTGGTTAGGTCTCAGCAGCAGGAGGAATGTAGAGGGCAGTAAGCTGGGCTGAGTTGGTTGGGGGACGGAGGGGGGTGACTCACTGTCGAGCCCTCTTGAGGTGTTGTGGGCTAGTCAACGAAACACTGAGGCCAGAAGGTGCCCACTTGAAGACCCTTGAGATGTCCCCTACTCAATCCAGATGGTTGTGGTGTTGGTCCACTGGGTAGACCATAGTAGTTGCAGCCTTTGCTGACGCACCAAGTACACTGCAGCTGTTAATGCCAGACAGAAGGGGAGTCACACCACCATATGGAAAGAAGCGTAAATGGGTGGAGGAGCATAGTTTACTGTAAAGCTACGTCTAAGTTTGTGCTTACCTTGTCGAAAGCCAAGTTTAACATCTACTCTCGAGTAATGGAAATCTTACGTTGAAACTCCTTTTCCTTCGATTTACTGAAGCCTATATGTAAAACACATTTGCAGCTGCATAGCTCTCTCATAGGCGGTGCTGCAGCAACTGCACATCCAATGGCGCAGGCACCTCTGACGTTTGCAGATCAGTCTATTTTTATGTTACATTTATTTATTTGGAAGACACATTTACAGTGTTTCAAACGTCAGTTATAACCAACACATTCTCATACCCAAGGTGTCATATACAACACTTTTGCCAAAGCGTAGACATTCAACGCACATAGCACCCTTTCCCCGTCAAATGAGACGCTTCGGTTATGAGTAGGTTTAGGTATGGGGTAGAGTTAGGGTTAGACCACTAGGAGGCGCCTTCTGCCCCATATATAGCTGTGTCTCATTTGACGCAAAAGGGTGCCATGTGCGTTGGATGTCTACGCTTTGGCAAAAGCATCGTACTTCGACGTCGACGCCTTGGGATGAGAACGGCTCTTATAACCATAGGTAAAGTCCCTCAGACGCTAACTTATCGGAGGCGATTTAATGGCTATCGAGTTAGAAAAATAATCACCCTCACAGTTGTCAAGCATTTGGAACCTATCAAAAAATAAAATACAAATCTATGGGACCAACCTGTAACAACACAAATTTATGCTGTGAAAACAGACATTTTAACATAGGGTCTAAGGATATTTGCTCCCTTTTGGGACCTCCCTCTAGCGGATTTTCGATGTATTGCAGTTTTTCGCTCTTCCGGGTAGGCTTAATTTTTTAGATTAGAATGTTGCCGCTGGGTTGAAACTCGACGCTTATGGTGTGACCTTCCAAAACACACTCAAAGCAATTTGACCAATCAGAGCACATTGAGCTTTTCGGAAGGAGGGGCTTCATAGCAGAGTATCTGAGCGGAGTGGAGTGGCAACAATCTTCCCTCCGCACTCCAAGCATTTAATAATCACTCCGCTTCAGCTCCAAACTCAGTCTCCGGGTTCACCATTTACCACTCCCCACTCCACTCCTCGATCATTGATATCAGAAACACTGCTCCGTCTTCGTTCCCCTTCTCCAGTCATGTTCATTGGCATCATCATAGCCTCCATCTGTATCATGCTAGCGTCTTAACTAACGATTAACAAATGTATTGCTCATGGTTAGTTCATATTAGTTAACTAATGCACCTTATTGTACAGTGTTATAATATGTCTCAATGGTTGTTCATCATGTGGTTAATGCAGTTTTAAATTCAGTGGGAGATGAAACAATATGTAAAGCCTTAGGGCATTTTGCAAGGCTCAGTAAACTGTGCTCCAAGCAATCAACATGATTGAAAACCGAACAAATGCAAGTTTAAAAATTCAACTCCATTGATTGCACAACAGAGCACATTACATGCACAATGGGACCTTTGTGGAAAACAATTGATTTTTCATCACAAGGGCTCTTGTTGTCGTTATTGGGTAATATGTTGGTGATACATTTTACAAGTTTGCCATGCTTATTTTTATGTATTTATTTTTTTGCCCATGTTTGAGCAGCATTTTATTCAGTTCATTTAATTTACATTTACCGAGTTTCAGCAGACACTACTACTACAACAAAAGCGATTCATCCTCTGGATTCTTGTAGAAGAGTATGAGGTACAGGATACTACAAAGATGTATGTGATGTAGGTGAGACATAAAGGCAAAAACGAGAAAAAAAAATAGAGAAAAATGTGAACATTGTGGTGTTTTATGTTGACCAACCCAAGGCATTGCAATTCATTTTGTTGCCACAAATGGCATAACAATTATACAATTCACATGCAAAAAAAAAGAAAAAAAAAGTTGTTTTAAGGTATTGTAAGGGAATTAAGGTTTGTTTATTGACATCTGCACATTGCTCTGATCATGTTAACAGCATAGATTGGTGGAGCATTGGTAATAAAGTGCTGTGGAAGTGAAGGAGATGCCCCATAAAAGTTTATTGACTCACACTTGCTCCTCTAAGGTAATTGTTTAGTAGCTCTCTTCTGGATATTAGCGCGGCATACTTTTAATGAGGTCATTACTGACTTATTTGAGCCTCGTCACCACAGGCTCTTGTGTTTGGTGACATTGCACAGTGCACACTTTCTCCATTTCCTAAATAAACTGTGTTTTATGATCAATTAGCCAATTGCTTTGAGTTTAGATTTAAAGGGAAACTTCTACAAATTCATTGCAGTTGATTTTCATTCTCAATGCTAAAAGAAAAAAAAAATGCCTATGCAACATTCAAAGAATTTTGTAATTTAATTTGACTTAATGCTACACTAATACCTGTATACTTATATAATTATAAATGATATATTTATTTATGTTTACAAGCAATACATTTCAATTTAGTTTATGTAAGGTATGCCTCTGATATTTATTTGCAATATATAAATAAATTAAATTAAATGCTCAAGGAATCACTGCCAAGTTAATTATAAATAAGAACCACCTCTGCTGGTTAACCTTTTTATATTTTTTTATCTATTTTTTTTTTTTTGGGCAAAGGAAGTGTGTTATGTGGTCTCCATCAAGAATTGAAAACTTGATACTTTTTTTTCCTTTGGCAAAATTACTCATGCTCAAATTGGATGGACACAGTTTGGGAGCTGCAATTTTTATAGGCATTCCTGGGGTGCTGAATTGATTTGGGACATGAACCTTTTTTGGCACTCAGATGTGGTTTTTGCTGTATGTTTCAGGTCATTGTCCTACTAAAGGAAGAATCATCTTCTATGTCCCAGTGCTCTTGTCAATTGCAATATGATTTCCTCCAGGATTTTTGCTGTTCTTAGTGCATCTACAAATTTTTCTTCTGCCCTCAAGGGTTTTACAGACCTTGCCGCAAAGAAGCCTCCCCAAAGTGAGATGCTGCCACCTCTGTGCCTCAAAGTATTTGATAGCTTTGTGCTGAAAACTAAAACACCATAGAATCTCTCACCACATTTCTGAGCCTCTCACATGCCTCTTGGGCAAACTCCAGCAGAGATGTGATATCAGGCTGAGTTTTTAGTCCCCCAAAAGAGTCTTTCTTCCTGACACACTCTTATGCAAGTGAATTGTGTTTGCTATTGTCTTGTGAACATTTCACCAGGGCAGAGTTTCTGCTGGAAAAAATGGTGCTGTCAAAGTGACCTGCAGAAGTTTGTTTTACGAACATTTTGATGATATGCTGGTCAATTATTGCCTCTTAATTAGTCAAGTTAAAGGAAAACTAGAGACAGGCTATACAACTTTAAAAAAATTCGTAATCAGGCTGTAATAGATTGCAACATTTGAATATTCAGCCCGTTCACATCCCAAGGCGTCATATACTGACGCTCTTGACAGTGCGTATACATCCAACGCACATGGCACCCTTTAGCGTCAGTATGAGACGCAGATATATATGGGCCAGAAGGCGTCTTCTAGTGATCTAACCCTAAACGCAACCCTAACTCAGACCTAAACCTCCCCATAATCGAAGCGTGTTATATTGATGCTAAAGGGTGCCATGTGCGTTGGATGTCGAAAGCGTCACTATATGACACCCCAGGATGAGAATGTGTTGAAATATTAGCCTAACTTTGAAATGAACGAAAAAAAGAAAAGAAAAAAACATGAACGTCCGATTGGCGTCAATCAGCACCAATTCATACACTCACTTTTGAAACATTGAAGCACAGATGTACCTAATACAAATAAATAAAAATTCTCCAGTTAACTAGCAGATAATTCATGTAGTTCGCTATTAAATAAGAGACCTAGCGCTAAAATCTTTTTTTTTTTTTTTTTTTTTTTTTTTTATCAAGCTGAGTGCTCGTGGCATGGACGAAGCCGCTGCCCGTGTTGCGCAAACTTCACTTGGATGCGCGTTTCAATCTATCACTGTTGCTGTGACTCTCTATTCCATTTAAAACACCCCACTCAATCGTTCATTGTTTGGGTCTATAATACAACCGTTTTATGCGTGCGCTTTATTTTATTAGAAATAACATAATGAATTGCTTTCACTTAGGCCTAGTTCAGACTGTCAGTCCAATTCAGATTTTTATGCAAATCAGATTGGAATCCAGTCAATTAGATTTAGACTAATAGTGTGAACGGATAAAAAAAAAAAATCACATGAAATCCGATCTTTACAAATCCCATTCAAGCTACACTCATTTACGTATTTCTTGAAATCTGTCTCTTAGTCTGAGCGATCCAGGTGCGTTTCCCATACAACTATGTAGCTTGCTGCTTCACTACCATAGTACGATGCATCATTGGAGAAATCAACTAGCTATAGTCAGTACTGTTTCCTGAACCCTATTGTCGCAAAGTATCGTTCAACCACGTTGGTTTATGACGTCTTGCACATAGTGGAGTATTATATAATAATACTCTATAATACTCTATAATATTTTTAAACTGGATGAGACGACAGCGCAGGGGAAAAAGTACCAGCCTCCGGTTCTGCCGCTCCCTCGGAAGATGCATAGTAAGGCATTGTAAAATTGTTTTTAAATCTTTATTGCAAACCCCTCCATGTTTCAGTTGTTGTTGTTTTTGGCATTTTTCTACCAATGCCATGTCATTGCCATAGAAACCAATGAAGATATTACAGAAAACGGAAGTGCATGGACGCACACATCGGATCTGAACAGTTGCGATACACAGTGGGGACATCAATAATTTTAGATCAGATTCCAATCGGATATGCAAATATTCAGATTTGGACTTGGGGTCTGAACCAGGCCTTAAACTTTCACATAAGCAGTATGTTATGAAAAGAAAGCTGCTGTCTGTGTGGCATCCATATTTTATATTCACAATTGTTCAGGGCATTGAGAGAACAATTATGGGTAATTGGTTTTTGCAAATTGATTGGGACAAAATGGGTGTGTAGACGGTTAATTCCATCTTTGAAAGATGTCTTGATGTTACTCATCTGTGATGACTGGGCTTTGATTACACCACATAAAATATTGTATTTGGAGTCTAATCACTGTCAGCGGTGTTAATTTGATTGGCCCTATTCATCTGACTCTGAGGAGAAACTTGTCAGAGGTTGTGAGGGTTCGGGTTTTGTCCTGTATGGCCGACAGTGCATTAAAACTGGCATTGAGAGGCCAACTCCATCTGCATTTATTTATTCACTTATTAATGCAATGAGTTGGGGATGCTGCCAGGCTCTGCCAAAGTAAGTCTGTCAGACTTGGCACCAAGAAACTAGTTGGGAGATGATATGGTGAGGCGGGGATTCAAGCATCTCAATAAAGCTCCCTGACATTAATCTCTTTCTGTCTGAAATCTGACTGAGGCTTTTAACTAACCGGTGTTCATGAATCGGGGCCAGACATTGGCAGCCCCCTTAATCCCTCACAGTTTGGATGAAGATCTTGGATCAACATTTGCTCACCAGTGGCATCTTATGTCTTGAACCTAGCCAAACCACACCACCTTACTACATAAAGCTAAATGACAGACAAGATAGACAGCTCATTTGGTTAAACTTGTGTGCTCTAGTGATAAAATGCTGAACTCAAACACTGTTTTATTGATTGTGCCAGTTTGGATCCGGCTCATTTTGAAGTATTAATAGAAAACTAGTGGTTTGTGGTAATGGTGCAATTACACTCCGAAAGAGCCTTGAATGAGAGTCAGGGCAGTTTTAAACCAGTAGACCGTGTTTAGTTAATGACCGGCTTTGGTGCCGTCCAGTGAATTTTAGCCTTGGTTAAAACTGTGTCCATTATGATATTCACTTCCTGATAGGTAATTGTTTCCTGCCATGTATGGCATTTTACGACTAAAGAGACGAGAAATGTGCAGCATGAAATTTAACAGCCTAACTCGTAGTAATTTAAAGATACTGTTCTGGTGTTCAAATCAAACATTTTTTGATGTGAATCTCTCAGTACTCACAAAGTTATTCATATTTCAAGGTTGTTAAAGCTATCATCTGCTATACTTTTATTGAAAATAGCCATCGTAGAGGCAGTCCCCTTTTGCCAAATCATACACAACCACATCACAGGCTAGATCAATGTGGATATACTGTACCTCAGTGGCAGCTACCATACAGCATTTGCATATACTCTCACAAACCTTCTTAAACAAAACTATTATGATGCTACTGAAAAATTTAGTTTAGTTAGTAGTGTTACTTTTGTGAGTTGCAGTGGTATTTGTTTCTGTTCATAGATGTGTGTGGCTTGGGGATGTTATCCCACTGTATCACTAAGAGCTTTGAAATGTGGCTCGCACCTCGCTAGAGCGTTCCCTCTTCCCTCCATCACTCCTTTCTCTTCGTCTCCTACGGTGAGGTGTGGCAGGGGGCTCTGTTTCCCTTTCTTCTGTTTGCTTTTGTTCTGCTTTTCTCTTTTGTTGAGTTTGTTTTGACAACGTGTATTACCACAGCTCATGAGGGTTTGAAGAGACTAGCTATTCCTGGCCAACATTAGCATGCTAGCTTATTTGCTTTCTGATCACACAAAGCAATCTTGTCAATTCTATTTGGTTTTAGACTGAAACATATCTATTTGCTGGTGGTAGTCTACCTACATATTGCACCTAATATACTTTAAATTGCATAAAGATTTATTGTAATAAATGAAACAGCAATAGTATTATATATAGTATTTTAGTTTTGCATATCACATTTTTTTTTTTGTACCAACAACTCTCTTTTTTCTTTTGTTTTTTGCATAACTTCCATCAAATCAGTTAATTGGTCTCAGAATGAATTGTGTTTTAGTTTTATGTGCATTGCAAAGAATGAGTCAGTTCAATGATTAAAGATTGTCTTGTTTTTAACCTTGCAACATTTCACATATCACCAGAGGCTGTCTGGCCTTCAATCAATTGAAACCTCAATTAGATCAATCAGCCCTCTCGGGTACTGACCTGCACATCGATCATCAGTAAGGCCCTTGTGGTGTGCGATGTGCTCCACTGCTTCATTAAAAGCATATTCCATTGCGATGGGTGACTATGGATTACCACTATCCTGACCCGCCTCAGTCCACTAAAGGCTGATCAGTGGGCTCTTAGCACCTATAAACCCGCTAACGATTGCAAAGGCTTTAAGTTGGAAGTCATTTGTTCTTTTTACTGCCATTCCTAAGCTCATTGAGCATTTTAGGTTATGGATCAGACACTTTTTTTTTTTTTTTTTTTTGCGAATCTCACTCCCACACCCACACTTCCACAAAGCTTTCTATTAAACCTATTCTATTAAAGACTATTAAACCACACAAGGCTGTGATTTCATTAAATATATAATCTGTATGCACTGCATGCTTCAAAGTAACTTCAAAGTTCTGCCATATTTCATACTTATGTGTGGCACACATAAAACCATGTTTGTCTCAGAGCATGTAATGTAGCCAAAGTCAGCCTAAAGTGTATTTAATTTCCATTGTGATTTTTGTGCAGCCCCACTTTCATTGTATCCAAAACTGGTCTCCAATTTGTGACGAGCCATTCTTGACAGACTGTCTCTGTCTCTGTTTGCGTTCTCTTCCTTCCAGGACAGGCATACGGCAGCAGTAGAATGATGAAACAGCGCAACAAACAATTCGCTCAATGCTTCAACGAATTATTTTTTTTAAATAGTGTTCTTTTTTCCCAAAACCCCTAATTCTGTTTGACAGGCTCAAGATGCTGTGGTTCCCGGCTATTGCAAGGTCGTACATCATAAACATGGGGATTGAATGTCTTAGACTTAAAAGCGAGTCCCTCTGTCGGATCTGATATTTGGAGATCTGCTGTGTTTGCCTGTGGCTTGGCTGAGGGTGACTCTAGATGTTCTCCTAATGCCTTTGCCTCTTTTACTCTTTGAGTTTTTAATAGCCAGAGAAAAAGCTATTTTCTGTCTGAGTAAGCTTAACATTATATATCATAAATATCTCAAAGCTCTGAAGATAAGTCGTATAGTTTCTTTCTTGAATTCCTTGCTTATATAAGTATAAATCTTTTTTGCTGGTGAAATAGATTTATAGATGCTCTGCACAAGTGAACCACAAACAATTTGGATTTTGTCACAAACTTCCTCTGAATCTCTGTGTTTCCTCTATCCTTGGATTTTTGAGTGGTATCTAAGGTAGATTTGCTTCCTACTTTTCACAATACCCATGTTTTGCAATCAGCATGGATAATTTTATCCACTGTGAGTTTCCTCACACCCAGAAGGACTTACTACGGGGATTAAAGACAAGCAAAGGAATTTACCAAGTAATTCTATTTCCCCTAAGTTGCAATCAATTTACAGATTGTAATTACATGTTAAGGATCTATCATTCCCATAGAACCAGTTCAGAAGTTTAATCTATAATGTGACACGATACTGTCAATAATTGCATGCTAAAAGGTTGTACATTCAGATGGTACCCTATTCTCACTCAATGACTATACAGATTTGCATTTCCTGACAAAAACAATGCTTGTTAGCTAGCCAAAGAGTAATGTGA
Organism: Hybognathus amarus; assembly: GCA_030378365.1. Taxonomy (NCBI): domain Eukaryota; kingdom Metazoa; phylum Chordata; class Actinopteri; order Cypriniformes; family Leuciscidae; genus Hybognathus; species Hybognathus amarus. The sequence continues at coordinate 194,318 of JAQIUQ010001620.1, read as the reverse complement.
AAATTCTCAGTATGCTTAAGTTTTAGGCTTTAGTTGCTTACTATAGATTATTAAATCAAAATAAGACACAATGAATGGTTACACTTTAGTTTGATGGTCCCTTTTGAACATTCTGTTGACTATAAATAACTTTGCAACTACATGTCAACTAACTCTCTTTAGAGTATTAGCAGGCTGTAGTGATGGCAGCCTATGCCAAGTCCGAGTCAAGACCGAGTCTTTGAAGGGTCAGAGTCCTAGTTGAGACCGAGTCTGTTGGTTTTCATATACAGTCGAGTCTGAGTCAAGACCGAGTCTCTGAAGGGTTGAGTCCTAGTTTGAGAACCGAGTCCAATTTCAAATACAGTCAAGTCCGAGTTGAGACCGAGTCTGTTGGTTTTCAAATACAGTCGAGACTCTGAGTCAAGACCGAGTCTTTGAAGGGTCGAGTCCATGTCGAGACTGAGTCCGTTGGTTTTCAAATACAGTTGAGTCCGAAGTCGAGACCAGAGTCTGTTGGTTTTCAAATACAGTCGAGTCTGAGTCAAGACCGAGTCTTTGAAAGGGTCGAGTCTGAGTCTAAGACCAAGTCCGTTTTCAAATGCAGTTAAGTCCAAGTCAAGACCGAGTCTGTTGGTTTTCAAATACAGTCGAGTCCGAAGTCAAGACCGAGTCTTTGAAGGGTCGAGTCTGTGTTAGAGTCCGAGTCCATTGGTTTTCAAATACAGTTCGAGTCCGAGTCAGAGACCGAATCTTTGAAGGGTCGAGTCCGTGTCAGAGACCGAGTCCATTGGTTTTCAAATACAGTTGAGTCCGAGTCAAGAGTCCGAGTCTGTTGGTTTTCAAATACAGTCGAGTCCGAGTCAGACCGAGTCTTTGAAGGGTCGAGTCTGTGTCGAGACCGAGTCCGTTTTCAAATGCAGTCAAGTCCAAGCTCGAGACCGAGTCTGTCGGTTTTCAAATACAGTCGAGTCCAAGTCAGAGACCGAGTCTTTGAAAGGTTGAGTTCATGTCAAGACCGAGTCCGTTTTTAAATGCAGTCAAGTCTAGAGTTGAGACCGAGTCTGTTGGTTTTCAAATACAGTTGAGTCCGAGTCAAGACCCAGTCTTTGAAGGGTTGAGTCCGGTGTCCGTTTTCAAATACAGTCGAGTCCGAGTCAAGACTCGAGTCTTTGAACGGTCGAGTCCGTGTCAAGACCGAGTCCATTGGTTTTCAAATACAGTTGAGTCCGAGTCAAGACCAAGTCTTTGAAGGGTCGAGTCCGAGTTCGAGACTCGAGTCCATTGGTTTTCAAATACAGTCGAGTCCGAGTCAAGACCGAGTCTTTGAAGGGTTCGAGTCCAGTGTTGAGAGCTCGAGTCCATTGGTTTTCAAATACAGTTGAGTCCGAGTCAAGACCAAGTCTTTGAAGGGTCGAGTCCGTGTTCGAGACCGAGTCCATTGGTTTTCAAATACAGTCGAGTCTGAGTCAAGAGCCGAGTCTTTGAGGAAGCAAGTCCGAGTTGAGATTTTGTCCCGACATATCAGTTTTGATATTCATGATTTAATATCCCCCAGTTAATAATCAACAGTTAGGCCTACAGACTAAGCTAGATTTGGAATTGTAGAGCAATCGTCTTAACTTCTTTAAGAGATCACTTTGAAATTCATTTTTGGTATGTTTTAGCTTACCTCAAAGGCATCCAAGATGTAGGTCTCTTTTGTTTCTGCAGTAGTTTCAATATTGATATTTTTAGGTCAAACCGTTCTTGTATGTCAGTCATATAATGCAGGTCTATGGTCACCAACGGTTTGTGGTTCTGAAAGGCAAATTTGATGATGCCAGACCCAGTTGCTTATCTTGCCGTCGCTCACACCAGGCAGCAACTGAAGACACTGATGGCTCTGACGGCAGTATCTTTGCATTGCACCATGGGATGTCATTTTCAAAAAATGCCTGGCTCAAGTCCGGAGTCAAGACCGAGTGTTTGAATGAACAAGTTTGAGACGAGTCCGAGAAAGCAGAAATCGGTCTCGAGGACTCTGAGTACTACATCACTAGCAGGCTGAACTCACCCACCTTGATGGTCTTCCAAATAGACATTGTACTGACTATTGTGCAACTACTAGTCTACTAATACTCCACTAACACTCTAATGAGTTTAAGCATGTAGGTGCAACATAACTTATAGTCAAAAGAATGTGTTAAAGGGACCTTCAAAATAAAGTGAAAACCAATTTGACCCCAAAGATTTGAATTGGGCCATAAAGCAGTCTAGACTGAACTGATTGCAAAAATGCAATGCAATTAATGTGTTGATTTAGTATAACAATAGCTGTTTCTTTTTCTGTAATGTCACAGCATCTTAAAACTATAGCTGCAGGAAAAATGAAAAAAAAAAAAAGTCAGTGCAGGTCTTTTGAAACCTCCATTACCAAATGCACATACACAAGACCATTAAAAGCTCTATTCATAACGCAACATAATTGAATATCACCATTAAAATCATTTTGAATACAGTGAAACAAGAATATTTAATTGCACAGTTTTTAGTCCAGATTTATAGTGTACACATATGCATGCACAAAAGTTCCATCACTCTGCTGAATAATGAAACCGTGACCTTTTATGCTTGTGGAGATTTCTTAGCATTGTTTTCAAGCCCATAGCTAGCATAAACTCCATTTGTTCCTCAACCAAGAATTGCGAGGAGACCAACTGGCAGTTTTAGTCCAAAACACTTTGAATCACAATGCTGTCTGTGCTGTTATGCCTCAGGAGAGTGTGTAGGTGTGATCGTAGACAAAGGTTAGCAAGCACTTACTCACTCATATTAAATGTTTGATGGATACTGCATAATGCAAACCGGCACAGTGTTTCTTAGCTATGTGTGTACAGGTTTAGATATTAGGCCAAATGTCCTCATACAGATAGTGAAATGTAACGACAACTGACTATTGAGGACACATTGCTGGTCCTCACAAGTTAAAAAGGATTATAAATCGACTAAAACATAGTGTTTTGCACATGTTTCTGTAATTGGTAGGTTTAGGGGTAGGGGATGGGTTAGGCAATAGACAACCTGATATAAAATCAATGGATGTCTATGCAATGTCCTTACTAATATAGTAAAATAAATGTGTATGTGTGTTAGATAATTTAAAGTGGTGAACTGTTTTTGATGCAGCTGAATTTGCATGTATTTTCTTCTCCTGCACATACTGTGAGCATTAGAATGCAAACTACGACATTCAGATGGCGATAAGCAGATAAATCTTTTCTGCTCTGAGGCGCATGAACTATGGAGACATTTAGAAACACACATATGAACAAGGGCAAGGCACCTCTACGTCACAGATTCAATTTCATGGTTATGATTTAGAATAATTTCTTTTGACATGAACGTCTTTCTAAAAAATAAGATGACTCATTGTTAAACAGTCTCACAAACATATTCTGAAAGTCATCAGTAGTATGGTTTCATCCATCCATTTGTATGCAAAGATGCACAAGATGCACATAACTTCTAAAAATGTTTCATACATCTAAATTTTTTAATTTTTTATGCTATGAAACATTTACTGCATAAATAACAGTTTGAGCAAAAAAATGATACCTGATTTTTCCTATTGATTTTAACCAATAAAAAACCAATTGCAGCATTCAGACATAATTATCTTTAGCTTTTTATAGTTTATTTGATGTTGTTTTATATGGCATTCATTTTAGTGACAAATGTCTAGAGTGCATCCAGAGTAATGTGCGAGCACAAATCTCTCAATTCGCAGGCAGAATTTCCTTCACGCTCACACAATTTGGACCAATGTTCTCAAATGTACAGTCTCTTGGCTCGTGTTTGCTCTCGCTCATATATTACGTTGTCCGCGTAACATCTTTACTTGCTCTTTCTCTAGAATGGTCATCTCTCCTGGATTTAATATTGCCAGAAGCTTTCAACAACCAGACTTTCAAGATTGATTGATTAATTAAAACCGTGTACACCTTTAAATTGTAAAGATTTTCAACCACTAGACTTTCACTATTGACTAATGAAATAACACAGTGTACCTTGTAAAGAAAAATTATGGATTTGCCTTTATTTCATGAGGCCTTTTCAAGCTGATTTCAGCCAAATCTCAAATGTATTGATTATTTAATAGTTATTTTGAGAGTTAGTGCTGGGCGATATGGCAAAAAAAAATATCTCAATAATTTTTTGTCGACTGATATAAAAAAAAAGTGAGTTTCGAATGAGTTTCGTTCCGCTTTTGGCGCATAAACATTATTGAACATTTATGAAGACCTCTTGATATTGTTTTATGAGAAAAATTATATTGCAATAATTATCGTTATTGTTTTATCTCCCAGCCCTATTTTGAGTTAATTGCTTATTGTAAATGTTTTTTATTGAATTATTTTATTTAGCAAACCGCTACTGATCATCAAATATTAGCGAGAGTGTGACTCGCAACAACACAAAAGAATGTGTTTGTGTTTGGTTGGTAAGATGGATGTAAGGTGCGACATGTCCCCAACACATTTTGCCAGGGTCGATATTTTTTCCCAATGCTTTTTTGAAACATCTCGCATGGATATAGTGCAAATGAAACATCCATTTGACATAAATTTGTCTTAAATAATAGGTGATTTGGCGCTGGATAGTGTTGTTTTTAAAAGTTGTGTTGTACTAGATATTTTGCCCCAATATTCCAGGAAATGACGGTTTTGTACTCCCGAATCCATGGGATGGAAATAATGCGTAATGCTTTATTGTGATATTCCTTGTTTTATGTTGTGCATAAGTTACATTCACAACTGAAGACATAGCTATAGTGTCTTCAAAGCAGGTCCCTTAACCATGAACTTAAGCTTTGCATTAATCTTCACATTTATCATTGCACAATATGGTATTCCATGTGTTCAAATCCACTAAATTTGCATGGGGAATGAGCTTTTGACCTCAGACGTGTTTTGAAAATGAAATCTCAACCTTTTTCTCATTGCTGAGAAGGACAAGACTGCTGAAGTATGTTATCTGGTCCTGAGATGCCTCACAAGTCAGACTCTCCCTGCCCCTTTAAGAGTGAATGGCACATTGAGGTTGTTGCAAATCCCAATGCTGAAGATCCTGTGTTCCAGCCTATCCACTCAACCCTTCGTCTCCTGACATTGTGGGATTGGGAAATTGACAGAGTGATGCCTTGCCCAGTGATGAATTGTCCTCTAAAAGCAGGCTGATGTTTGGGTCAGTTAGTGTCCCTCTGTCTCTGGAATACCCTGGTAAGATGATTAGCCAGTTGATGTATCTTGCGCTGGAAGGCAGCCAGGTGTGTCTTTGTTTAGCTTCAGTCCGTTGTGACACAAGTCACAGAAGGTCAAGTTACAGAAAGGGACATCTCCCATCACGCCCACCGCCTAGCACGCACAGCTTCTATACGTTAGCCGAACCAGTTTCAAATGGCACGTCGGTCAATAAGCTGTTTATGAAAGAGAAATATGTGTTATATTGGCTCATCTTGTCTTGTTTTCCCCAGTGTGGTTTTGATTCACACGCAGTCGTAACCTTTCAAAACCCATTTCCATGAAACACAGTGGCCACATCTGAATTTAAGATGAGCTCGGTAAACACGCAGGGGTACCTAGCAGAGCTTGGTGAATTGCTTGTTCTGTTTGCCTGAAGTATGGCCTCGGTAGTTTCAGGAGCTGTTTATGTGTAGTAGGACTTTTGATGTTCAAAGGAAACCAAGTGCAGCTTTTGTTTTCAGAACAAAAGAGGTGCATAATGGAAACACCCAATATTGACACTTGTTTTGAGAAAGAGTTCTGTTTCAGTTAGCTAATAAACACTTGGACATATACATTTAACATCAGCAACATTTGGCATGCTAGTATTGCGGTATCACTGCATTGTGGAAATTTAAAGTTACACTCACAGATAAATGTCTCTTTATTAGACATGGTGTCATTTGCTTGGATGCACTTTATCTGTATGTATGCATGTATTTATGTATTCTATGAATACAGATAATGTACAGTAACTTGTATGACCAACTAGTAGCTTGACAAATCTGAAGTGTTTTGTTATGTAATTTAGGACATTTCAGCAATTTAGCAATATATGTCAAATTACTATTTCATCAGTGTGGGTTTATTATTATTATTATTATTATTAGTATATACATTTTTGTATTTGTATTTTTTTATTAATTTTTTCATAATAATAATTATAATTAGGGCTGTGACAGACTTAATCGTGATTAATCGCATCCATAATAAAAGTTTGTGTTTACATAATATGTGGGTGCACTGTGTATAATTATATATATATATATATATATATATATATATATATATATATATATATATATATATATATATATATATATATATATATATATATATATATATATATGAAGAGTTCAGATGCAAAAGCCTCTGTGCCATTTGAAATTTTCTTCTAAAATGATCATTTTATCAAGCTTGTATATTAAAGTTCAGTAATTTCACTTAAATGGCAATGAAGATTACCTATTAATTGTCATTTAAGTGAAATTACTGAACTTAAATATACAAGTTTAATAAAAATGGTCATTTTAGAAGAAAATTTATTTAAATAATTATTTTGAATATATATATATATATATATATATATATATATATATATATATATATATATATATATATATATATATATATATATATAAAAATAATAGAATAATAGATGTATATTATATTTTATATCTAAATAATATTTTTTTTAAATATACATGCATGTGTATATATATATATATATATATATATATATATATATATATATACACATGCATGTATATTTAAGAAAAAAAAATATTATTTAGATATAAAATATTTATATTTCTATATAATAAAAATTATATATAAATCTATATACAGCATATACATGAAAATATTTCTTAAATATATACAAGCATGTGTGTGTATTTACATAAAATAGTTATACACAGTGCACCCACATATATTATGTAAACACAAACTTTTATTTTGGATGTGATTAATCGGTTGACAGCCCTAATTATAATACATATACATACTTACACAATTTTAACTATTTGCATCTTGATGGTGTCCTAAAAAAACTAGTGCTCATGGTGTGATATGCAGCACAACGGCCAAAGACCATCTGACGTCCATCTGTATCCATCTGATGAATGGGTACACAGACCAAGAATTTAAAATGAAATAGTGCAGAAAGAATGGAAGAATATGTCCTGTACCGCTTTCATTAAACATAAATAGAATATTGAAAATGGTGAATTGTTATTTACAGCAGCAAAAAAAAAACATATTACAATGTATAATCTACTTGAAAAGAAAACAATTTTTTAGCATGTACTTTTTTTGTCCTGTACTCTTTACATTACTTTTCCATATTTTTTATAACATTTCTCACACCTACAGCACTTGGCCTGACTTGAATTGATCGAGATAGAGTTGCTGCTCTTTTTCTACTCACACAGGCGCTTTACTTGACACCTTTCAGCAGCGTCCTATAAGCTTCCTCCTCACATTTAATCCCTAATGGCAACATGGCACTTAAACTGGTGTAATAGTGCTTTCCTGATTTCTCTTTCTCTCTGTCCTGCTCAACACATGTTTGCACCCCCCACCTGGAACAGTTTTTCAACCGTTATACGACCCATTTTGCATTTCTATAACCTCTCTGACTGTTCTGGAAGAGCGCTCTGACCGTCCACCCCTACCTGTGGATGTGATTAATTGTGTTTCATAACACCCGGGAGGCCATTGGTGCTGCCAGTGAATCCAATGAAAGCGTTTGAGTCTGTGACCCTCCAGCGCCATTTATGTGATTCTTATTACAGGAGTGAGCTCGGAGTATCTCCTTAAAGATGTAATGTGTTTTAAATACAGCACTGCAAGCGCATGTGCACGTTGTAGATTGAATTAAATGTCTTCTAGAAATGAAAATAAATGAAAAAAAAGGTTATGACACAAGATTTACATTTATGATATAAATAATTCAGATGCTTTGTGATTTTGGTTTCTTTTGTAAGTGAATACTTGTTTTTACAAATAGAAAGCGTAAATCTGAATTAGTTTCTTTTGAATACATTCCTAACTTACAGCAAACAATGGTTGATAAGTCGTGTTTATTTTGGTTCATTCCTTTTAAGCAGGGAAATCTGAATAGTGCAAAAATTGTACAAGCAATGCAATTCCATCACATAGACCTGTAATTAAATTAATATTGTGCCCAGAAATTAAATCGAACAGGGTCAAACATGCCATATCAAGAGGCTGTCAACCCATAACGCCACGAGTGTAAATGCACAAATATTATTTTAGTTACTAACTCATCACCTATCCTAACTGTACCCCAAAATTGAGTAATTATTTAACATGGTGGTATGATTAAAGGAAAGAGATTTCATTTTACTGTGCAGAATGATTAGAGCTATTGAATCGCAGTCCAATTTAATTAAATTGCTTTTGTGATTCAATTTTTGCTGTGGGTGTCAGGGAGATGGTCTGGCCATTAAAATGTGTGATTGATTGATGAATTTTAATCTTTTCTACAGTCAGGTCGGCAGAGAGCGAGATAGATGGAGGATAAGAACAAGGGGGATGATTTTTTTGTGCTTTATAACTTGGCAAATTTAATTATTTGTTCTGCTTTGTAATATTTTGATTCAGCGAGTAATTCATCTTGTGGATGTAATGGACCTCAAGACTTTGGCTGTGTTGCTACTACTATACAAAATTACAGTTTGCATCTGAAGTGATTTTTTTTTTTTTTTTTTTTGTGGAACACCACCACTCTTTGTTTGGTTGCATGGATAAATATTTAGTGCACTATAGTACATGCTGTGCTGGATATTACTGTAAAAAATACAATCAAATTTATTTTTATTTATTTTTTTTTTTTTTGAGGGCCTTTGCTTTTCCAGCATTTTTAAGTCATGCAAGACGGGATGCAACACGCCATATTTTCCTTCCCCAATATAGGGCATTCATGCTGGTTTTCTCCTCACCAAGGGAAAGGAAAACATGTCTGACTTGTAAACTAATTAAGCAACCCCTCTTGATTGCTAATTCCCACAGTCCACCTCTACACAGACAGATGCCTCTTCACCCTTCATCCTTGACACCCTTCTTACCTTGTCTAATGGTGGAAAGGGAAGAGACCACAGCAACAGTGAGAAGGGAGGGTGCTGGCCTTGGGCAGGACTCGTTCTGAATGCCATCTGCTTTCATTCAGATTTTGTTCTCATTTGTCTTCGCTCCATCTCTCTCTCTAACCTCTTAATCCTTGCGTTTTCCTCTTCGCATAACAAGACCAAATTTCTGCACTGTATCATGCATCTTTGATTTAATACAAGGTCTCTTTTACCAATTAAAGCTGTTTTGGTTGGCTTTATTTTTGATGTTATGCTTGATTTGATTTCAGTTTTGTTTTTAATTACACCCGCCCTTGCTGGCAAGGACGAGCTGGTTGTGCAGGACAATGGAAGCTTTGGTCAAATGAGGCAGCTTTTTCAGGGCTCAACAATGTTTTTTTTCCCTGTTGGCCTTGATGGGCAACTTCAGATTTTTACTTAACATGGTGAAAATATGATACATAATTATGTTACAGTATATAGCAGGAGATTTAAGTAGATATATTTTCATACATCTAAACAAATATTTTTCATTATAGCTGCAGTCCGCAGTTTTTCTTCTTTTTCGCCAATATTTTTGAGAAGTTTAATTATATCAAGTCCTCTAAGAAAGGGTCAACATCTTCACACACAGTATAGCCTACTAGTCGAGACCAGTACCACAATCCACCAGTACCACTGGAGTTAAAAACAGTAGTACAAGCTTACCATTTTGAATTAAGCTAAAGCAATCAGATAGTTTTGAACACTGGCTGGTTATGTATTTTTTCCAAATATGGATTTTGAATCATTTTTAACCCCAAAAAAGCTACGGACTGCAGCTTTAACATTTTTGTCATTTTTATTTATTTATTTATTTTTTATTTTTTATTTTTTTACACAAAAACTATACGTTTTTTTATTTTTTTTTATTTTATTTATTTTATAAGATGCTACAACTAGGGTGACCACCTCGTCCCGCTTTGGCTTGCACTGCACTGCATTTTCACCCCTTGTCCCGCACGTCGCATAGTGAGGAAATGTCCCGCATTTTCATCAGTCTATTGGTTTTTAATTATCATATTAAGAAAATGTGCCTTTTGCCTTTTTAAGAAAGCATTTTATTTATTATTTTTGCTGCTGTAGATTTTCACCTCTATTTAACAGCGCTTCGTCTAAGTAGCCTACAAATACAACAGCCGTTTTTTATATCTTATCCAATGGTTGAAAAGAAAGGAGTAAAGACGGCCTCTTGTAGGTTCTGACGGCTGTCAATAAAATGTGGACCGGTGATTCGTTCCATGTGTTCCCTGTCAGAAAACAAATGGACAATTTAATTAAAATTTTGTAATTTAACAGAATTTATCTGTTGTTATTTAACCTGTTGCCTGCTGTGGTTGTTTTAATTCACATCCTTTCTAAAAAATATGAAAGTTTTTGGTTTTTAATATATTCTTAATATATAAGACTATCTATCTAATTGCATGTTTTTTTGTATTTGTTCATTGTTTACAGCTGAAAGGCAGAATACAAAATGTTTTTATTAAGTTAAATAGACATTGCATAACAGTTTCATGGAATGTTTTAGTGTTGTTAACATGTCCCACATTGTCCCACATTGTCCACAAACTTATAACCGTCCCACATTTGGTTTGTTTGATGGTGGTCACCCTAGCTACAACACATGATCAGCAAATGTAAATTGTACTGACAGCCCAGCACTGGCTCAAATGATCAGTTCTGTCTACCAGCCTGAAACACTTATTAACACTGTACAGGCAGACATGAAATAATAGTAATAATAGACGTTGTTTTCCTGTGTCTGAAAATACTTCTGCTAATCAGCTGTGGGTCACTAGTACCTAAAACTGTGTCAATTAATGCATATTCTCTGTCGTTCTTACTTTTGAGTAATTATAAAGTATGGGGCAAGATTTGTTTTGTTCGGTTTGTTGATGGACACATATTAATGCTGATATTGAGGAAATACAGTTGCAACATCTCATTATGTACCCAAACTGAGTAGCGTATAACTGAGAAATGTCCTGCTCAAGTCGTCCTTTCGATGGAGGTTCGGGTTGAATAACTTTCTTGCAATGTTTCATCATCAGAATAACCTCAGATTAATAACATCAATGGCATTGTTACTGGCTTTAGAGTGTGTAGTATCGCTGTGGACTGAGAAAGACTGAGAAATTGTTAGTTTTTGTAATTTCTGTTTAGCTTCTGTCAAGCACTGTGAGTGGTAGACCAATCACAACAGACTGAGTTGTCTGGCCAATCAGAGCAGAGCAGCCTCGCAGAAAGGAGGGATTTCATACAATGAGTCATCTGACAGTGTTTGAAAAATGTGGTGATGTGATGGAAGAGATGGGTTGTTCAGGTGTTTGTTAAATATTGTCAGGTATTCGGTGTTCCAGATAGGGTTGGGGAGATCATTCAAATTTCATCAAGAAATCTATTCGAATTTCATGTAAATTCGAATGATATTTTGTATACCTGTTTAAAAGGGTATTTGCATAAAATGCGTTTAAATAACAGTTGTCAGTGTATATCACTTAATATGTCTAGTGAGATGATTTTGAAATGCTTAGTTTTATGATCAAAGCTCTGTAGTTTGTATTGTATTTGTAAGGTGAAACCAATACATGTGATATATATCAAACAAATATCAAAAACCTAAGGCATGTGGACTTTTGACAGATTAGGTTGATTGTAAAAGAACACATTCGATTTTCTCTACAGAAACTGAGAGCAGACTGCAGTAAGTGGCCGAATGGTCTGTGTAAGACTCCCACAATCCATTGCAGCTTTGAAGTAATTCCCTTTTCACATGGCCATGCCCGCAGGCAAGGTTCTCACACTCAGCCGAGCCAGACACTTTTGTCGGCATTTTCCATCCATTGCCATCCAGTTGTTGTGAGCGAGAGGGAAGGGTGAGCGGCAAGTGAGCGAAAGCAGAGGAGTGGGGCGTGCGAGCTGATTGTTTAGCATGAAAGAAGAGGTGGAAAACATTCATCAGCTGCCACATAACCATAAAAAGAGAGCTCAGTCAAACATGACACTAAGTGTTTGTATGTAACTGGTAAAGCCCTTGGGTCTAAGCGCTGAGTGCAACATGCATACATCTGTGTTAAGATTCAGACAGGGTTTACGACTTTCAGACAGGGTAGACCGAACTTGATGAATGTGTCAATCTGACCTTTCTTCTTGGTAGTGAGTGAGGCACTAAACTTGTAGTTATACACATGCACTAGTGTAACCACCCATCCCGCTTTGTGTTGTATCGCACAGCATTTTCACTCCTTGTCCCGCACGCCACATACTGAGAAGTCACGAATTTTCATCAGTCTGTTGCTTTTTAATTATCGTATTAAGGCAAGACACTGCAGGTGAATAGGATAAAAAAAAAAATATTAAAAAAAAACAACTTATAGATGTCACCATGAAACTTTACCAGTTGATTACTCGCATAAATAGGACAAAAAATGTATTGCAAGTTTTCTGTAATTTTATGTTTAAATATGCTACTCATGGCTTTATCTAATTAAATATGCACTAATTTGCATATATTTTGAAGCGACGGATCTGACCATTGAGAAAAAACAGAGGTTCAAAATTATGTTTGCATTTTGTTGATATATTCAATGAAAAGACATTTTCAGAGGGGATTATGAATATCTCCTTTTGTTACCCTGTAAATCAGAAAATACTGCCAATAGCCTTAAAAAATAGAAAAAAATGCCATATTAATCAGAATACAGCTGTAAAGCTTGGTGTATGTAGGTGCTGAAATGTTATGCAATTTCTATCTACAGTAACTTCTTAAAACAGTTAACTAAAATACAACAAAATAAATAATGAACCAGATGAAATATAATACACACATATATACAGCATGAAGTTAGACCATCTTTTATATTAAGGATATATTAAACCCAAAACTTTCATATTTTTTAAAAACTATGTGAAATAAAACAACCACACCAGGCAACATGTTTATAAATTCTGTTAAATGTTTTCTGACAGGGATGGGTTAGGGAATGCATGGAACAAATAACCGCTCCACATTTTGATTGACAGCCGTCACAAACTACTAGTAAGCGTGTTTACTCCTTTCTTTTCAACCATTGGATAGAATAAAAAAATTAAATAAAATAAAAACGGCTGCTGAATTTCAACTTCTGACTAAGCGCTGTTAAATTTATGTGAAAAACTATGCCACAAAAATAATAAAATAAAATGCTTTCATCAAAAGGCATGAGGTTCTTAAGGCGAGTACACGGCAGGCAAAAACATTTTATTTTATTTTTTTTCACTGGTCAATTTTAAGATTTTGGGCTATTTATATTCAATAACATGTCGTCTTTCAGAGAAGTGGAAAATCGTCACTAGAAGTGAGAGGAAAAAACTTGTTTTGAGAAAACAGCCTTTAAAGATTTGTATGGGATTGCACATTTTGAGTCAAATTGCCCATTTTACTTTCATGATTGGTTGCTGATAAACAGGAAATGACCATATTTGGATCCGATAGCATTGAAGAGGAGAGAGAGCGCTTTCTAACGGTGTATGTGATGACAGGGTGCGGATCGCGATCACCGAGCAGCGGAATGATTTAGAATTCCAACTTTTGAGGAATTTAGGTGAAATCTACACACACAGACAAAGTGTAGTAAAATAAAGACCTAAATGTGTTTTTTGGACTTTTTTTCAGCACAAGTCTGAAAGACATGTTACTGAATAAAAATAGCCCAAAATCTCAAAATTGACCAGTGAAAAAAAAAAAGAAATTTGCCTGCTGTGTCTCGCCTTAAGAAAACTTGCATGCCTTTTTATGAAAGCATTTTATTTTATTCTTTCTGTGGCATAGTTTTTCACCTAAATTTAACAGCGCTTCGTCAGAAGTTGAGCAGCCGTTTTTTTTTTTGTTTTTTTTTATATCCAATGGTTGAAAAGAAAGGAATAAACACGCTTACTTAGTAGGTTGTGACGGATGTCAATTAAAATGTGGAGCGGTTATTTGTTCCATGCATTCCCTGAACCCATCCCTGTCAGAAAACATTTAACAGAATTTATAAACATGTTTCCTGCTATGGTTGTTTTATTTCACATAGTTTTTGAAAATATGAAAGTTTTGGGTTTAATATATCCTTAATATAAAAGACTGTCAATAGTCTAACTTCATGCTGTATTGTATTTCATCTGTTCATTATTTATTTTGTTGTATTTTAGTATTTTAGTTAATTTTTTTATGAAGTTAGATAGAAATTATATAACAGTTTCAGGTTATGTTATAGTGTTGGTAACATGTCCCACATTGCCCCTCACAAACTTATAATCGTCCAACATTTGGTTTGTTTGATGGTGGTTACCCTATGGGTTAGTGTCCCTGAGAAGAGTTACAAGGGTCATATCATAGAAAACAAGAGCAAGAATGAATGGATTCCCTGCTCTGACTCAAAGATCAAGTGACTGTTGCACACTGTTTTACTTTAAAGTGAAAACATAAATAAAACATAAAAATGGGCTTGAAAACATTGGAAAATATGTGTCTATGCACTTTTGTCAGCTGATTTTATTGCATTTTACAAAATGTCCCAACTTTTTCTGATTTGGGGTTGTAGTTGCTCTTGGATCCAATACAGTTGGCTGCTTCATATTTTCATTTGCAAACTCTCCATAACATCTGCAGTCAAATGCTCTGAATTTTCCTTTACTGCTGTGGTCCATCTGAAGGCTGTACAGATGCAAGCATGCTTTTCAAACAGGGCACAACAAAGCAACTGTCCCTTTGCTTTTCTTTGTGTTCCTGTCTTTAGCAGTTCCTCAAATGCATATAATATATTTGAAAATGCTTTTGATGCTTGTGTCAGGTGTGCAGGTGTGATATGCAAATATATTTTCCTGTGTGACATCACATGTCCAATCCCACATCCAAAGAATATCCAAAATATCAGCTTGTTTACATAAATGATCTGTTGTACTGAGTACCTTTTAAAGCTAGAACATTTGTAGGGTGTTTAATGGTACAAAGACCTCTATATTTCAGAAGATCAAGGACAATTTGATCTTTTGAATTTGATCTCTGAATTTTAGAAGTTCAAGAGAAATTCTTGAATTTCTTGAATTTGAGAAGTTCCCTTGAATTCTTGAGAATTTGATTTCTCAAATTAGCAGTGCGTGTTGGGAGTCATGAATGTATTTTGTATCCTGGCATGAAGCATGTCACCATTGTTGTGTTTCATATACCGAAATGTTGACAGTATATTACAGTATTGTATATACTCTCACAGAAATATACATTCAGCATCTGAAAGACATCTTTTTTACAAATATCTTTTTCACATTTGTTGATGTTGTCTGTTATTAAACACATATCAATCTGCTTTATCAATGCAGAAGTGTCCTCCATAAACACCTACAATCACTGATAAAGTACCAGTTTTTAGAGAGTCAAGAGCCCAACTGAATGCAAACACTGATTCTCCATGATGGTGACCTCAAACTGAAACATTTTCAATGAGTCATCAACATCTAAACCTCTATTAGTTCTCAAAAAGATCTCTTGTACAGTAGATGTGTGACAGAAGTAACGTCAGTCTGGTTGGTAATAAGTGAAGCTAATAATGTTGTGAAATTGAGAGAGATTTCTTGAGAGATGTATTTTATCTTCAGTTCATCTAAGGTTGTGTCTGAATTTAAGTTGTAGTTTGTGTTCTTATTTCTCTTCATTTTAGTGCTTGTTCATAGCAGGTGTTTGAATGATTGATAGAATGTTTCAGGAACATCACACTTACCTTTAAATAACATTATATTAACATTAACATTCAGGAGACATTTTTATGTTCTTGGAATGTTAGAAATGAATCATTACTGAGATTGTTGAATTTTAAATCACAATTAACGTTGAAAGAACGTTTGAGAACAATATACTGTTTAAAACATGTTCCTCTAACGTCAAGAAAACTTGGACAGAACCAAACGCTTGAAAATTTGGAGAACGGTCTTATTACAAAAGTCTGTTGGCTGGGATGAACCCTTTAAGGTACTTTAAGAAACCATTTGGGAAGTGCAGCAGATCTATTTGTAACATCAGATTTAAATGTACGATAAGTGTGCCAGCTCTCGCAGACATGTTTGTCATATTCTAGTCGTGTCCTCTTAATGTCAGAGTTCAAGTTCCACATATGTGACGGCTATTTTCCTCTGCGGACACCCACCGTCCTCAGCATGGTTGTACTCATTGAGAACAGTCTGAATAGAGCTCAGAGAAAAATGAACAAGATAGAGTTGTTTTGTCGATAGAGAAAAGTCTTTTTTCCACCAATTTCCTGGCCAATTTCCTCCAGCTGCATTCTGCTCAGTCTCTGGAGTTGACACTCTGAGGCATCTCCCTTGAAGCAGCTACAAAAGTGCTACGCTTCATTTCACAATTCATCCTCACTGCTTCAGAGTTATTGTCCTCTTTAGGTTTCAGGCTACTTTATTTATTTATTTATTTTTCCAGTAAGTTACAAGATCATAATGCAAATGTTTTTTGGTTGAAAGGATGTAAAAAAAATTACAAGGTATGGAGTTCGTTTTCAAAATTTCTGAGCAGACAGAGACTTGCGCCATTGTCGATTTTTGTATGTATATACAAAGTGTACATGTTTGATTGGATTAACATTGGCAGACATTCCCAGCATTAAAGGAGAACTCCAGCACAAAATGAACCTTTGGTCTAATAACATATTGGTACCTAGTCGACCGTTCTCTGAGATTTGCTTTCATGATAATCGAATGTAAAGAGTTTTATCTCTAAAAACTGTGACATATAACGCTAGTAATGGGGGCATTTAATAAGTAAAAATAAATCGCTAGTTTATACCACTAACAAGGCTCAAAATAGCCCCACACTAACACAGTAACATAATGAGGGTCCCTAGATGCAAAATGAAGCATTGAGAACTGTGTAAGTGTACAGACCGTTTAATAAGAAGATATTTTATAAAAACAGTTCACTTCGTGTATACATACAGAAGCCATCTTTGTAAACAGTCTCAGACAAGTCGAACCACAAATGACGTTCTAAGTGAGCTGAACTGTATGAAGTTCAGCAAACTTCTGAACTGTATGAACGGCGTTCGTGGTTTGACTTGTCGAGACTGTTTTCCAAGATGGCTCCTGTCTGTATACATGAAGTGAACTGTCTTTATAAAGTATCTTCTTATTAAACGATCTCGTACACTTACACAGTTCTCAATGCTTTGTTTTTCATGTATGGACCCTTATTATGTTACTGTGTTAGTGTGGGGCTATTTTGAGCCTTGTTAGTGGTATTAACTAGCGATTTCTTTTTACTTAGTAAATGCCCCCATTACTAGCATTATACGCTAAACAGTTTTTAGAGATAAAAACTGTATGACTAGATAGATACAACCTTCAGATTATCATGAAAACAAATCTCAGAGAACGGTTGATAGGTACCAATGTTTTATTAGACCAAAGGTTCATTTTGCACAGAAATTACTCCTTTAACAACATGATAAAGGCTTCAAATGTGTATGAATCATGTGACAACTGGTTCGTAAATGAAATCGTCTGATTCTTATTATTCAATATTATATTAATCTTAAAGTGTTATTAGACATTTGTAGGTTTTTAAAGTGTTTTGGATATAAATGGGTTAATATTTAAGACACTGTACATACATTGTACATTTCAAATTATGTAGAATAATCCAAGCTTGATTCTAGTAAATTTTAAAATGTTTTAAATAGTTTCCAGTAGGGCTGTATTCAACCAAAGAAATCCTTAGTTGACCAAGGTCTTGTCCTGCGTGACGATTAGTCGACTAAAAAAAAAAAAAACGGATGTTTTGATTGAACATTTTTTAAACAATTGTCATAGAGCATTTATAAAACAACAACGAAAAAACATCGAAAATAAATAAAACTATAATAATAATACAATTCTTTGAAAATTAAGTGATTTGTTTAACTGCAAGTGAGGAGCTCTGTCCTTGGTCTATACTGACGGTCACAATCGCGCACCTGATCACACCACACGCTACAAAATAATATAACTGCTATCTGCCACATAATGCAAAATCCTAACAAAAGCTCTCGTTTATACAGGCTGTATTCTTCTTTACTTACAAAGCTATGGGTTAACTTTTGTCCAGCCGATCTGTTAGGCGTCTTAAAACAACAGACAAAATAGCCTAAAAAACTATCTGAAATCTAGGCTGTGTTGTAAGATAGCATATAAGTTTAATTTTGTTTTGTTACATTATTTAGGCTACTTTCAAATGAGTCAAGTGTACAGATAAAAACCTATTAAGAAAACAATCTATTGAGTCAGTATGATAAAGCCGTTAAAAGAGCTGCTCACGTCTTTTGCGCTGCTCAAGTTTGATTTCAAATAGGCACGCGATGTGCGCGCTCATAATGGAGCAACGCGGTCGCCACCGTCGCCTACCTCCACAAACATGTAGCCAGACAAAAGATTTAGATTTCTTGGACATTCTGTCGACTAAAGTAGCGTGAACTGAATGAATACAGCAAAACCACCTACCAGTACATCCCTTACTGAGCGCGAGCAGCAGCGCAGCCAGTAGGTGCGGTTCCCGAGTGTGTTATGTGTGTGCGCTAAACTGTGGCGCAGTTACAAGAAATAGCCTAAAAGCATTTAAAGTTGGGGATAAAACATAGGCTAATTATATTTAGAATACAGTAATAAATAACTGCTTTATAAAGGAATAAATATCAGGGAGTAAATCATTGAAAATGTATTTCTATTGGCAAAAAAAAAAATGCGACTGGTCGACCAATAAGAATTTCAGTCGACCAAGTACGATATCGACTGATTAGTCGACTAAACGACTAAAGTTGACAGCCCTAGTTTCCAGCAATCCTGTTTAGGGTTAGTAGTTAGTTAATACATAATAATCAAATAAGAATAAACAAAGGAATGCATACATTTCCACTTCAAAATTCTATTTTTAGTTCAGTATAATACTTGATTTTTTATTATTTTTATTTTTTTAATTATTTGTGAAATTGTCTACCAAGTTTCTGGGGAGAATATTTCAAAAGTAAATCCTACTCATTAAAACATACATCAAATATTAAAGATTTATATTATAGATATACACTACCGGTCAAAAAGTTTAAGGTCGGTAAGATTTTTTTATGTTTTTAAAAAGTCTCTTCTGCTTACCAAGGCTGCAATTTTTTGATAAAAAAATACACACAAAACTCTGAAAAAGCTGAATTTTCAGCATCATTACTCCAGTCTTCAGTGTCACATGATCCTTCACAAATCACTCTAATATGATGATTTTATGCTCCAAAAACATGTATGATTATTATCCATGTAGAAAACAGTTTTTTTTACATTTTTATTTCAGGATTCTTTGATGAACAGAAAGTTCAAAAGAACAGCTTTTATCTGAAAGGGAAAGCTTTTGTTACATTAAACACTACCCTTTAAAAAGTTTGGGGTCAGTAAGAATTTGTATTTTATTTTTGGGAAATAAATAAGAAATCAATACTTCTATTCATCAAGGATGAGTTAACATTGATCAAAAGTTACAGTAAAGACATTTATAATGTTAGAAAAGATTCTAATTAAATAAATGCTGTTCTTTGAACTTTCTATTCATATATATAAAGAAGAATCAATATTGGTTCATAAAAAAAGTACATGACATCTCGGTGTAATGACACATCCATCTCCAGTCAAATTATCAGTCACACATCACACTTATGTTGTTGTGGAGACTGTGACAAAGTCTGCATTCAATTATTTTAAAGTCATTTAGTTTTTATAAATTATTTATGGTAAAACAAAGAGTAAGTCCTACACTCTTATTGTTAGCAGAAAGGATTTAATAAACAGAAACACAATAGGAGGGGATATGTAGTACTTTGTGAATAATACGTGGTCTATTTCTTTGATATCTTTGGCGTGGGCATGACACAGCAGAATGGGTGGCTCATCCAATCAAATTTCAGATGCAGAACCATCCATTTCATATATAAAGGCACCATAAATTACAAATCCCTCTATGATTTCCTGTCACACACAGATCATACATGTCAAGTTATGCTTATATATACGTATCTACATTTAGCCATTTCCCTGGACTCCTGCCTCAGATCACATTATGCTTTGGCAGAACACTGCGCCAGTTTAACGTTATTACAGCAGACTGACTCACATAAGCTGACACTGACTGATCATGTTGCACGTTCGTGTGGTCTCGCCCAAATTCATCTGTTTTAAAACAAACTCCTTCCAATTTATTGCCGCCTCTGAGCCTGGACAGCATGCTTATGCTCTGATAAAGTGTGCTAAGCTAAGAGTTTCCCCATTCATTAACATTAGTTATTCCCTCTGGTCCAAAACCTGTTCAATATTTACATTAGAGAGGATGCACTGTGCTTTTCTGCCAGGGGATGTTGGCCACACTACAGACCAAACGCCAAATACACCCCATCACACCAACCGCGCATCTGGCCCCGTCCCCTCCAGCATCCTTTTGCATCTGAAATAACCATCTGAATGGGATTCCGAGGTGGATAGATAATTTCAGTGGGGTAAATATTCATTTGGGTAGTTGAGCCAGTAGTTTGGGACAGAGGGAATGGAAATGAAAAAAGATATTTCGCCCTGCCATTATTTAGAGTGCGAATGGGGCCGTGTCTTTGCTCGAGTCTGCATTCATAAATCTCCTCTTGGCTCCATGAATGTAATCAGGTGCTTTGCAGAGGACACACACTGGCACAACACACTCCATCTCTCTTGTCAACAGCCGAGGCAACTATATGGAGGGGTGTGATGGTGAAACTTGCACTTTTGGATTTAAAAAAAAAATGGGGGAGATGTATAAAGCATAGGACTTTAGTGATCTTCCCACTGCAGCAATTTTATAACACAGCAGAGCATTTTTATTTTTTTATTTTTTCGGCCATGCCATGTTTTGTGAAAGGAAAAGGCCAGAGTTCAAAGAGTGAACAGCAAAGAACAATGCTATTTGTGCCGTAAGTGTAAGTGTGTGTTGATCCTTTGAACAAATACATGTAGGCATAGACACTTGCTTTAAGGACTGTCAGGGGCCCGAGCTCTGAATAGTACCATCTGTCTAAACTACAGCACCACAGGGTCTTTGACACCTCTTTATTCTGTTTCATCTTCAACTCGCTGCACAAAATTCTCTATTTCTTTATTTATTTCTCTCTCTCTGACTGTCTTTCTCCTCCATGTTCTTTCACCATCATGCATCCTAATCACATACATTTGAAGGATTGCTTGCGTTATTTTTGTTCTCTTTTGTTCTGCTTTTGCGTTCAATTTGGGAAAGTATTGCCCTAATTATATATTTTATCTTAAAGTCTGCACTTGTAATAAATAAATGAATACAAGTATCTAATTGCTAAGAGGGATCAAGTCGATAGTAGTATGTGCATGTTTATTCATTCATTCATCCATCCATGGTCTCATAAAAAAAGAATAATAAAAAAAAAAGTTTATTGATGCATAGGACAACATAGTAACTTTTATAGAAACATTCATTTTATTTAGTCAAATATTGACAATTTTTTCTTTTTTTTTTGGTTTCATGTATATTGGTTTTATGGTATATCAGTAGATCTTTTGGTAGGAAAAAGTAAATATATTTAAATCTATGTTTCTAATATGTCTCTCTCTCTCTCTCTCTCTCTCTCTCTCTCTCTCT